>CAJVPI010000146.1:0-49000 GCA_910592345.1 Paraglomus brasilianum
ATTGACGTAACAAAAATAATCGATTTTGGTATCAATTGAAAGCTCTGTTTCTCGTGTACGCGTCTTTGTTATTGTTTGCGCCATACAAGGTAAAAACAATTCAAATTATAATAATAATAAAGGTAACAGTAACAGTACTAATAATTGTCCGATACTGTAACGATACTAATACCAATAAGAACGATGGGTAAAAATGCTGAACTTACTGTTGTCGAACGAGCACAAATAGTCGGATTATACAAAGGTGGCCATAAAAAGTCCAGACATTTGCAGAATTATGGACCGACCAGAATCTACAGTTAGAACAATACTTAAACGATATGCAAATTCGGATGCTCCCAGAAATCTTGTAAATTTAGAGGAGAAAATCCCGCGAAGAGTCTTCCTCAAATTAATTGATAGTATGCCTCAACGAATAGAAGCATGTATTGCCAATAATGATTGGCTAACAAGATATTAGTATTTCATTAAGCTAAGACAAAAATAAAAAAAAACCGCGCAAAGGTAGTGTATATGTCGTGCATAAATCCCGTCAAAGTACCCCAAAATTGAGGAGTCCCTAAACATTTTTCTTATTATTATCTCAATCAGCGGATAAACGCTATGAGTTATGTAATAAGACTACTGTAACAATAACAGCAGTAACCCTTGTGTTTTCCTACCAAGCATAAACTATAGTTACAATATTCACTATTTTATTGTTATGTAATATACCATTCTCAGTTACAAAATAAAGTTTATTTTTTCCACATCAATTGTTTACATCCAATATTTAATATTAGAAGTCATACGTCAAGTACTTTTACAACTAACACTAGCTTTATGGAATCGATTGTCATACATCTGTTTTGCTTTTCTACAACCGCATTGGCCATCAACGCATGTGTCTTTACAACCACACATTATCCGTCGACCGCTGCTCGATGCAACCCCCACTGTGCTTTGGGGTCTTTCTCAATATTACTTTTTTTCTGTGGTATATTACCCAGCCCAGGAAACTCTGCTGCTTCCAGGATCGTCAAAGTAGATAAATGGGTAATCATGCTGACAAATGGTGGTCTTATATTGAGATGTTTAATGTCGGTATTGCCGTTAATCGGTTGATGGATCGTATCTGCCCGCATGAACGTTTCGCCTCCCATTCTTTCCGGTCTGGCTGACAAAGGATTTAGGATTAGTAACTGTGCCCAATTTATTATTGACTTCCCTATCCCACCGAGCATCATAGCAGACCAAGGTGCCCTAATGGGTCCGGTGCTGCTTACTGCCGGCATTAGGCCTTTGACACTAGATAGCAAGTACCGTAGCGATCTGTGTGCCAGCACCAGTTTTGTGGCTCGGCGAATGGCCGAGGTATCCGAGTAGACCACCAGTCATGCCTCCGATACCTGCCGATAAAAATGGATTTCACTACCCTTTTGTAACTATCAAGAAGCATCCGTGCACGTTCCTGTCGGCTGGCTGGATTATAGAAGCAACGCAACGATGTCGTTAATTTGCAGCTTTTCGAGAACTGACGCGTTGTGACACAACATCATTACACTATTGCTACTTGTACCAGTCTATAATTTGTGCTGTCTACGAGACTGTTCTGAGGCTTTCGTCCATTCGAAATAGTGGATAGTCATATTTTCTAACTAGATTTTCGATGTAACAATAATTTTTTGCCGTATTATTATTTCAATGACAACCTTGGTGCAATTGATGTTCACTCTTCCTGTGTTCAAACAAAATCATGCTGGGGGATATTACATGATGCAGTTCTATTCCCGCAAGCGTGCCAGAGGTACTCGGCGCTTTGTGCCATGACGACAGCAAGCTGTACATGATGGTTGATGATCTCTATTGTTTTTGCACTTTCAAGACTATGAGAATAAGAAAATACGAATATCTAGAAAAGCGTTAAGAGTTTCGGGACACCGCGGATATATAAAAAAAGTGAATGTAGAGAAAGGCTTTAAATGACGACAGCGGTATCGACTCCAGCAGACAACTGCATTATAGACAAGCCCATCCACCGTTTCAATAGCTGCTTTTGAAGGTGATTTGGATATACTTTGTTTAGCAGCGTATGATGAATAGCTTCCAAGCGTTGTCGTTTGCTGCATGTTGTTGTTGTCCTAATCTTGCGCTTTTTTCCTTGTTTGGGGTTTTCGTCAGGCGACCCCTTGCTTGATTGTAAGGATATCTTGGGAAAATTCGTGCTCGTCGGAGGTCGCTTTGTTGACGAAAACCATAAGTTTTGTAGTATGGGGGGAGTGAATGAGGTCGCGGCAGAGTCGGTCACAATGGGCCACAATTTCTGAGACCATGCCGCGACTTTCCGTTCTTAAGTTCGTAGGGAGAGCTGTTGAGTTGTTTGTAGGTTGTAGCTGAGGACCTCCTTTTGCTTGAACCCTTTTTTGGTGGTGGTGGTGGTGGTGTAGCATTGAGGAGAGAGTTATGTGTTTACGATTTTAAATGATTTTTCAAATTAGCAAAAAATTGACGAGTTTGGGGAAAAATGTCTTTAAATATGTTTATAGTTGTCGGCATTTGAATGGCGGAACTGAGAACGCGCATAAAACATGCAATCTCATATGAAAACGGTTCTGAAGCTCTCGGCAATACCCAAGGCAAATCCGTCCGAGTGAGGAATGATTACGCCGACCACAAAGGCTCCAAATATACAGTGCGCGAAAAAAGTTTTTGGAATAAAATGCATAAACTCTATTTCCTTCCAAAATACGCGTCTAATAAAAACAGTCAACTAATACGTTTTGTTCTTATGCATGTAATGCCGACAAGAAACTCGGTTACATAACTTTGTTACTTGTGTCATTTGTTTTATTTGTTTACACTTTTCGTTTTGTTATTAAAAATACAACGACAAGGTTTTGATTGACGTCGCAAGATCATAACCACTCTGTGGGCAAAATAGTATTCAAGATGTCTACACTCTACATAAATTAACTTTTGTTTTGCCTTCTTCCAAGTATACGATGTTAAAATGCTTAAAATAAAGGGTTTTGAGAAGAGCTTGGAAAAAGCACTTATGTTAATTTGAAAGCATGCCGTCAAAATTGAATAAAATAATGGACAGAATGGTTTAAGATAAGCTATTGAGCAGCAATATGTTGTACGATGAAGAACGAATCTGTTCATTTTTCGCTACACAATTAATAAAAATATTATTCCAAAAACTTTTTTCGCGCACTGTAGTTCATAAGTGTGCTTTCTATATTATAGTAATTGCCATACAAAAATGAGTTATAACTAGAAAACTCCTCCGGTCAGTGCACGAAAACTTTTGCCTAGACTAATTTTCATTTGCCTCAGAATTACAGTCGAACCTGGTTATAACGAAGTTTGCTTATAACGAAGATCTGTTTATAATGAAGATGAATTTCTCTAAGCTAATCGTTTTTGAGATCTGGCTGGCTATAGCGAATTTCATTAAGAACACCTGGTTATAAGGGATATTTTCTCTGGTCCCATAGGATTTGTTATAACCAGGTTCGACTGTATTATTATTATGGATAGTATCATTCTACATTTTAATTTTGCATAACCATGATCTAAACGTACTAGCCAGTTAGCGAAAGAATTTCTTAGAAAGAGCGAAGTGAGACAATTTGCCTAATTTGACTACATTAAATTTAATTAATTTAATGAAAAATCACCATCAATTGGTTATTGAAAATAATGGGGGTGACAAATAACCATTTACGTGTTTCAAGCTCTGAATTACAGTGTGTTACAAAAGTCTTTGGACACAAATATTCTGCCATAACTTCGACATAATAGCATTGTATCACATGATTAAATACTCGTTTGGAGCTAAAAATTAGATACTTTTATTTAAAAGTTAATTAGGCATTCGTTATCCATGAGCAGGGGCACAAGAATTGTTATCGAAATTACGCACTCATTAGGCTTTGTTCCATGAACGACGTATAGTTTGATTTAGCATATGCGATTACATTGTAGAAAATATAAGCAACGAGTAAATTTTTACCACCTTATCTTCATGGTTTACTCTATACTCAATAAAAATTTTTATTTTGCCAAAAAATTTGATAAATTATGCGATGTAAATTAAGAAGAGGGACTGCAGCACGTCGAAGTATTAATCGAACAGTAGGTCAAAAGGCAGCGTAGAGAATCAAGGGCGCAAATATCTGTGCGCAATATTATCTTACAAGTAATGATACAAAATCGACAAAAATACACGCTATGACTCTGCTTTCGAATCACTGATATGTGCAAGTCTTTTCGCAAACAGGTAGGATAATCCATCTCAGAATTTAACGATGATTATTAAAGAAATGCTATCATATTCTGAATTATAACGACAAGAGCTAGAGAATTAATCGGAATATTATCTACGGCGTATATCTAAATCAACATAGAGCATATGATATGCCCATTACATTATGGTTTTTTTTGAATTTCAGTTCGTGATGAGATACAACATCCTTTTTAAATGAAGAACAGCAGGAACATGATGAGTACGGTGACACTAGAACTCAGAGGTATGTTACTATGATGTCAAGTAGGCAGACTTGGGGAGGGAATAAGTTTTCATCTTGCTGAATGTCTTGTCCAGCAGTATATACTAGATGCTTAAGGTGCAATCAGAAACAGATTAGATCTGATCTTTAGTGGTTTTATGTGTTATATCATATTAATATAGGAGGAGCGTTTAATAGTTTATAGCATATTTGCGATAAAATATATTTAATACATACATATTAATTCATTGACAATTGCACAAGACACTTATGCCGTTAGACCGTCGGCGAAATGAGGATTACAAAATTTTTCAGATTAGAATGCATCACGTGATAAATTACCATTTTTAGTAGGATAAATGAGAATTAGCACCCGTCACACGAATGTGTGCCATTTTACTCGCACTACTTTTGCTCCAACCAATGTAAATTGTCTATATTTATAAGTAATTAATGCATTCTCTAGAGTCACGTTACCATAATAGCTTGTCAGTCTGGTATGGATATTACAATTGGGGAGTTCCGTAATTCGACTAATCGAGTTAGTATTTAATCATTGCTATCTAAATCAAACTAGTCTTAATATTAATACGTTATTCTTCCCGCAAGGGATTACGTTCGGTCCTTCGAATTAGAAGAGATATTCACAGAGAATAATGACTATCGACAAACCTTCTCATTGTTATGCTTAGAATCAATTGCAGGCGACCATTATGGTACGAGTAAATTGCAGACCCTTATGAAAGATGGGAACGCTTTAGTGTCGAAACTATGCCAAGTTACAGGCGGTTTAAGTTCAATTTTTTTTACAGTAGATTATAGCGTGAGAACTGATTGATGTTGCGCAGTGATTGACCGTACAATACATTCAACAAAACCTGGATAATTGGCCAGCCTTATATCACATGATCAATACATATAAATCACTTCGGTTTTTCCCCTGTTAATGCATTTTCTTGTCTGCATATTTTTCAACGTATGTATTGTTAATAGCTTGGTGTACGAATAACAACAACAGAAACAGGGGGTCTAATAATCGTAACAAATGTGGTAAGCCTTAACATAAAGATTAACGGCATTCTCTTAATAATGATGCTATAACTCATGCTCATACATCTGTTAAATGTATGCAGTTTTGCCGGGTGTGAAACATCTACACTCATGTGGCTTGGAAAATCGCTAAACATATACAATTTGCTATAATATAAATATTGAAGTGTTAATTAACTTTGCAAATTAAAGGCTCTCTCTGCAAGTTGGAAGAATTGTATAACGAGACATAGCTGTTTGTTCTGCCGAAATAAGAGTCTTATTCTTTATTATTATGGTAAGATTTCTTTTCCTAAAAGTTATGATCGACGCATAAATTTTTGCAGATTGATTGACGAACAATAGGTCAAGTGATCATATGTATTTTATTTATGTTATATTCTACATGTAGGTGTGATGAGAACATGGGTTGTATCACATCCAAAGGTTTAGATGCTATAAAAGGGAACTCGTGTAGCGGTGAATGCCCAAATTTGCCCCTGTAAAATCACCATCCAGAAAGGGGCCGAACGGTATGCATATTAATAAGTAAACGTGTCAGACTGACTTTTGATCTCACTTGGAGACACATTTTTTGTATTCGAACTGGGAATAGGAAAAAAAAGTATGAAATAACCACAGAAAATAAGAAAGAACAAGAAAGAGTATGGACAGAGACAAAGTGTTTGATGTTATACTAGGAGGACTTGTAGTACTTCATGTGTTCATATGTCCGTTTACAAAGGTAGAGGAGAGTTTTAACTTGCAGGCAACTCACGACATATTGGAGTATGGTATATCGAAAGAAAGCTTAAATAAAGTCAGTCCTCATACAATCATTATTTGTCTTTTGTTTTTGTTATTCTATATTTCTAACTTTGGTTTGACTCTAAATAGTATGACCACTTCTCCTTCCCGGGTGTAGTCCCAAGGACGTTTATCGGCCCTCTACTCCTCGGAGGAGCTGCATATCCAATAGTGGAACTGTCGAAATGGCTTAACCCTAGACTACAGAAATTATGGATACAATACCTTGGTAGGTATGCAGAGAGAATGAAGGCGAAAGCATGGTCGTGGGTTTGACTTTTCCAGTGAGTCCCATTATTAATATGTGATTATGATAACCAGCTAGAGAAGAAAGTGTTTACAACCGTTTTTTAATAATCTAAACTGTTTCTAGTTAGAATTATACTCGGGTTGTCGACTGTATTTGCAACGTCGAAACTCAGAGGAGCGATTAAGAGATCTTTTGGTCGACCCATCTCGATAGGCTTTATGTTGCTCTCGATGTGTCAATTTCATACCATCTTTTGGATAAGCAGAACGCTACCTAACATGTTTGCCTTTCCACTAAGTAAGTCAAATAAATCAGCCTCGACTCGCCCACTCCATGTATTTTTTTCGTCCTAATTTGTCATTCACGTGATCTTAAATTCCGCAGCAATACTTGCATTGTCTCATTGGGTTTTATCGACGACATCAGCAAACCCATCCAAACACATACGATGGCTGATAACATATGCAACTATTGCCAGCGTGATCTTTCGCTTTGAAGTTGTACTGGCGCTTGGCCCGATCCTTTTGTATACCTCGAGGATACACAAGATTGGATTTACGGAAGTCGTCGTCGGAGCGAGTGTTGGACTAGCGAGTTTGGGTAAGGAGGTTGGTTGACATGGTTGTCAAAGGGAGAAAACTTTGATTTGGCTCTCACTATAAGACATCTTCCGGTCACTGTTGTCATAACACTCTAATGTCCTTATTGTATGTATAGTAACGTCATTAGTAATCGATTCATACTTTTGGCAAACATCATGGATGTGGCCGGAGGGTTCGGTATTCTACTTCAATGCCATACTCGGAAAAAGTGTTGAATGGGGCGTACGTATCTCTCTGACATATCATTTTCCTATAAGTACGACCATCAATAGACCCACACTAATTATCTTCTTTTTTTTTTATCCATAATCAGGTTTCCCCATTCCATACTTACTTTACTGTGTTCATTCCAAAACTATTGGTGGCGTCTCTTCCTTTGAGTATATTTTCTCTCATTGTGGATGAACGTACACGCTTGTATATATCACCGATCATGGTATTTGTAGCGGGATTCTCGTTACTTGGACATAAGGAGTGGCGTTTTGTTGTATATGTGGTACCAGTATTCAATCTATGTGCTGCGGTTGGGTGGGTTCGGATGTAAGTATTCGAACTGTGTGCATGAAATAGACTCTGAAAGGTGTACAAGGTGAATCAGAAATTTAATATTTTAATACTTTGCACATCTTATACTATCAGCGAACAGAAAGCATCAAAACTATTGTATAGAATCGTCAGATACATCATAATTGTTGCATTGATCCTGAGCTTCATATCGAGTACGGGAATCCTCATAATTTCAAGTTACAACTATCCTGGTGGTGCGGCACTCTTTAAATTACACAATATCGAGAAAAACTATACTCAAGGTAAGTCATTCTTCCGTATAATGAATACAATTCTATTTCCACTCTCTCTAGCATTATATTTCACTTGTTAAACTTATGTTAGAAACTGATCTGTATCTCCCACGATCAGCTCGAGTGCATCTAGACGTATATACTGCAATGACAGGAGCATCACGATTTGGAGAATCAAGAAAGGACTGGATTTATTCAAAGGAGGAATCCCACTTTACTGCGGAAGATTATTCCAACTATACTCACATACTCACGCATACTCCGTTATTCCACGAAGATCGTTTTGTAGTTGTAGATGTTGTTTACGGATACGAGAAAGTGAAAAGAAAGAGTGTGAAGGAAGTGATTGAAACATTGGGGGATATTACTACGAGAAAAGCAGATGGGGAAAGAATCAAGATGGATTATGATGGTCTTAAAGTGTTTGCCACGGGATTAATCGATACTATCTTTAGACTATTTCCAATCGAGATCGTAATCGAGCCAAAAGTATGGATTATGAAGTCAAAGACCGCCTAAAATCTTTTTATGATAGTTATCTCGTTCAAGTTACATTAGACTCTCATCCGGACAATTCGCTCCGGGCGTTTGCAATTCGATCACGTGTAATGACTCATTGCCAATCGCAAATTCCTCTTGACATACATAGTGTACTACAATATTAGAAATTAACTATCATTATCCGTATTTCTCCGTAAAACGTCACCATGTGCTGCACTAATTGGTAAATCGTCCAACGCACAATACAGCAAACCAGACCCCCCCCAAACCCGATATCCAAACAAGGCCTGAGCAGAGCAGTAAGAAGTAAAAAAAAAAAAAAAGACGAAAACATTGCAGAGCTCTTGTAGTTTACATATATACTTTATAACACGTTCTAGCGAGCAAATAAAGCAAGCGAGGTCTTGCAAAAACACTTTTAGATAGTCAAAATATTCTCACTCAACTCCTTTACATCGACTTCCCTGACTGCGCCACTTCGAGATGACTAATATGTCGAACCGCAAGTCCTTTAGAAACAGAAAGATTGACAATAAGAAACCCATACGTATATACTTAGAAGATGAAATAACTGACCTCGACGAACTCACTGGGGTCGCTCGTAGCGTACCAGTTATTGAAACAGGAGTAGACAAAGATGAAGAGGAGGTGAGAAAATTTTATTATTGTATTCCTATAGTATTATTACGCCTAGAAGTTTCTTAAATTCAACAATTACAGAATATGTAGAGTAGCAACCAATAAAACCCATGTGGTAGACTATTGCTTTCTTTATTTTTTCGACTTCAACTATCACCGTATAATAGCTTTTCTTCGGAGAAAAGGCTTTCTTATTACTGCGGCGCAGCATAGCGTTCCGATATTTTCCTTTGGATGATCTTTTAAGAGTTTGGTTAGATCTAGACATGTATGCACCATCGATGTAGGAAATGATAACAAATCTATACTGGAATAAACTAAATAAAGATACTCTCAATTGATCATATTAATGGTTTCATTCAAAACCACTTTAAGAACTTTTATTAGTATTTTATTCACCTAACTTTTCCTCGTTCCTTTAGGAACTCCACCTTCAAGAAGCATTAACAGCCGCATCAGCAGTATTAGCAACTGGCGATCTATCCAAAGCAGCAGTAATACCGACTCCACACGCACGACGTGAAGTTCCAAACTATGACGAATTATATGGCAGCAAGACATGGACAGATCCGTGCAGCTTAATAAGATTCTCTACACCAATCGAAGAATGCGTTGGGTGCCCATATACGCTTGATGAGGAAGACGATCGATGGCTGACGGAATATAACAAAAATGCACAGCCAACCGCACGGATAAGTGAAGACTGCTTTGAAAAAATAATGCATCAGTTTGGACAGAATTCTAAGCGGAACATAACGGTACGTTGTATTCATTTGAATTTAGAATGACAGAAGCGTGTTTCTAAAAACTATTCAACATACTAAATTGGATATTGGAATTGTTTTTGTTTTGACAAATATAGGACCTAAAAGAACTTCCAACATGGGAACAGATGGAGAAATCGTGGAGCGAAAAATTAATGATTCCAAAATCGTTAGCACATATTGTGTATCCTCACTGGAAAGAACGACGTATAAAGCGTGGAGGTCGTCCGATTATACCAAGATTAAAAGTATATATCGTTTGCCATTTACCTCATTTGCTCAAGTGTTTTTGCCTTTTCCGTCTAGCTAATCAATGGACACATTTCTAACCTGTACATTCCAGCTTGAGGAAACATCTAGAAATGAGAATGATCCGTATGTCTGTTTCCGTCGACGAGAACTCAAACCACTCCGCAAGACACGGCGCACCGATGCTCAGTCATTGGAGAAACTACGTGGTTTGCGGCGTGACATTGCCCTTGGTAGTCGGTTGGTGAATATGATCAAAGACAGAGAAGGCACACGAAAGGAGATTTTATCTTTATCAAATACCCAGTTCGAAAAGAGGTATTTGATGAAGAAAATGCAACAGCGACTGGGTATTCAGGAATTCGATCAGGATCTGAAAGAGGTCAGTAACTGAGTGAGATGAATTGAAATTTGCTATCTGCTGTAAGTAATCGTATCGTACAAATGTTGATACCGATGTTGATGGTTATTTTCAGAAAAAGACACGGAAAATGTCTTATACAGACGATAGGGATAACGGGTATGTACATTCAGCGAATGATTGAATGTGTGGTTGTTGTTTTTTTACGAAGAAAAAGATTTAACATTTCTTGTTATTGCAAAACAGTCAAATACGAATAGCGACACGAAGAGGTTCAACTCCCGCAGATGTTGGATACGTAGACCTTACTGATGTGAGTTATGTGAAAATTTTATATTGTAAAATTATTTTTTTTCACTATATTCTAACTCTCCACAAATTCTTTATAGTATCCTTACCAAAAACCACGCAAATCTCTTTCCGTTTCATACTATCGACCCAACATACGTGGCCGTACAGACTCTCAATCACACAGTCAGCCGTTTAGAGCGTCATATGTCCGCTGTCGTATCGGAAGAGGCGGTCGTCGGTATCTGGATCGTCGAAGTCTTAGATCACCAACTGTAACCGATTCTACCAATAAGGACATATATACATACGATGACTTTATGTATGATAGAGATGAATTCAGTGACTATGCAGATGATTTGAACGATGCACAGCAAGATGATCTTGAGAAAAGGTATTTACAATTGTTTATGAGATACTTTCTCTTAAGTTTAGTTTCTACCACCAACGCATTTCTCCCTAATCTCTTTAATTTGCCTGTGGTATCAACTGTGTTGCTAATTTCCTTTTTGTTGAACTCGATAGACTCGCTCGATGGTCGATACTGTCAGAAGAAGACTTGGCAAACCTCAGTGCCAAGGTTAGGCCGCCTCAATTACAATTACCAGCCCAGTCAATGGCACAATCGAGCGACAGTCATAACTACTCAATGATCCCATCCAACGCAAACCTGTCGACAAGCCAGTTAGCACACCTCCGTCTTCTCCGACAACCTCAACCACTACTCACCCGAATAAATAACCAGGCTGCTATGGCAAGGCGTCAACAAGCATCACCACAGAGAACACAGCAACCACAACAACCACAACAACCACAACAACCACAACAACCGCAACAACCGCAGCAACTACAACAACCACAACAACCACAACAACCACAGCAGCAGCAACAACCACAGCAACAACCACAACCACAGCAGCAGCAACAACCACAGCAACAACCACAACCACAACAACCGCCACAGCAGCAGCCGCAGCAGTCACAGCCACAACAGTCGCAGCAACCACAACCGCCGCAGCAGCAACCACAGCAAGTGCGCACCATGCGTGCTACTGTAGCTGACGGTCAGACAATACATAGCTTAGTATCGTCTCCAACAACGAACGTGGTACGCAGTCCGATGCAAACAGCAACACAAGTAGTGGGAACTAATGTTCACCGGGATGTTCATCGGGGAATACATTTGCCCAATATGCTTCATCGTCAGGTGCAGCTATCGAACAGTACTGCTCAACGCCAGAATCCCAATTCTAACACTACTTCTACCGCATCCAATGGCATTACATCGGGTGCGATCCTAGCCAGTCTGGATCGCGTGAAATTGGTGAATCCGAAACTAGCCCAACGGTTAGTATCGATGAGTGGTGTTCCTGGGTTGTCACCGTCAACTCATCTCCATCCAACGCATATCACACAACCACAACATATACAAATACATCCACAAATGCTAGCCGGACATCATAACTCGCCCGCAAGTTCGCCGCTGAGGCAGAATGTGACTATAACGGGAAGCCCATTGATGGGGAATAATAACCTTGTAGCGAATGGGTCGCCTGTGAGCATAGCGTCACCATTAGGGTCGCAATATCACCCATCATTGACACAGTCTGTACCTCAAGCTTCTACACATCACCAGAGACCATCGAGCTGAGGCTCAGAGTGGGAGGTGGAGTTGAACGGAGTTGAGTTGAGTCGTAGTTTTGTTTGTGTTCACTAGTAGTTGAATACTCGATTTGATAGTTGATATTTGCTCGCTATGTACGTCTTTTATTGAATTTGTGCTTTTTACTATTTTTGCATTACTCTTTCGTGTAGTTATAATATGTAAATAATTATGAAATGTCGTTAACGCTGTTTATAGTTCTTCTTAAAGAGGAAAAAACTAATATTAAAGATTTTTTCACGTCCCTGGATATTAACTTTTTTTCTTGCTCCATGATGACATTTATATTAGAATGGCGTATGATTCGTGTCTCTTCCAAGTTTTTATCATAACTCCATCCTGTAAATAATATTCTCATTTATAAGAAAATGATGATGAGATAAATGATTCGTAACATATTTTTATATTCCCCTCCTCTTTTTGCTTTCTTTTTTTTGTATATCTACATTTTCGTATTCGTAAAAAAATTTTGATTCTGTAATAGCCAAGTTTAAGAAAAAGAGCAATCGCCTACTGATTACTTGAATAATCGAATTGTATATATCGAATTTTCCAAACACAAATTAATACTTATTTCATTTATTCGGAAGACTAGCCTAATCATTTATTATTAATACACCATCTCCTCCCATGTTAGTATATACTTGTATATGACAAATCCGTAAATTATGTCAACTGCAAGTCGATACGATTGTAATTACTCGAATGATAACACAAATCACGAGTAAAGCGATAACGAAAATTAGATGTCTGATACTAATACCGAGTAGGAATAGGTTTTCAGTCAGTCCGATATAATTTACCTACATCATAATGTTACTTTACACGTTACAAATGTCTACCGTTTTGCTCGTGACTTTTATAAGATTTCTCAATCAAATCTCTCTCATCCAAATCAACAGACCTCGATTCATTACTCTCCAACTAAACGTAAAAAGCCTTTTTTCTTCATGACTTGCTTCCTCTTCTTAATATGCTCCTCTACCACCTCCAACATATTCCGATCATCCCACTCCAACTTGATAGATTCTTTAGATTCACGCTCAGTCTTTAAATCTCCTCCCGGCTGCTTAGCAGAATCAATAATGTTGTCAGCCTCGTTTTTGCAATAGTTGTGCTCTGTACACACGCCTCTATGTTGTGTTGTGATTTTAGTAATGGGAGTTGTATTGCTGGGGGGAGCTGTGGATGTCAAGTCAGATGACGAGTTGACCGATTGAGTGGTGGGTGATGACTGAGAAGTTGATTTTTCCTCAATAACCTCAATAACCGGTGCCGCTTGTTGATAATTTTGCAAGTTAGGGATTATCTTCTTCAGTGCATGATCGCGCAATGAATGCCATGTGTGTCTTGGGAACTATTTGATCAGAATAAGTGAATTCATCATGTTGATAAATTGAAAACATGACAAGCGCAGTAGTTATCGGATAGAAAGAATTATATTACCTCTGGCTCTATTTTTTTATATATCCCATTTCCTTTCAAATGACTGTTTAATTTTTGTTGTTCTAATATAAACTGAACCAATCTGTCGTCCTCTTCTTTAGTGTAGTGAGCACGACTGTAACAAGAGGTTACAAATTGTTAGTCACAATTACTAAGATTCAAGAACTGATCTTAAGAGCCATATATGCGAATAACGTAAGTACCCGACTTTTTTTGTCCTAGCGTTCATGATAATTTAGGGTGTCTGTTGTAACAAAGAGCGGAACTTGCAGAAGTAAGCTTTGGTGTGCAATGTAGTTTTGAATATCAAACCACGCGACAAAATATCGGTGTTTATGTAAACAAACTTCTGGCCAATAATAATGCATTCGAGGTTCGTATAGTTTCCTGTCACGAGACTATCTAGTACTAGTCTTATTATACTTATGTCACGTGACTATTAATTGTTACCTAAATCTAATAGACTAGAGGCACTATATTTCTGCTATTATGCAGGTTTGTTATGCGTTTACAGTGTCAGAATTTTGATTAAATCTGAGCATTCTTTCTTTGACTATTTCATTTCAACCAATATGCCATGGTAAGATTCTATTTTTATTTAAATACGCGCGTATCGCCATTATCTTTTAGAAAACTTGAGGTTACGATTAATACATTCCTGCGCTGGATTCAAAACACGCATGTACTCGAGTGAAGCGTAAATGCTTTTCTTCTTCTTCTTTTTTTTAGCAAAGAGTTTCAATGCTTAGTGCAGTATTTACAATTATTTTTAATGATCGTAGTGGAGAGATAAACGACTGACTTTGCACGCGCGCTCTGTTTTGTAGTCTATGTTTGCAATCAACTGGGTAAGGTAATTTCTTTGCATTGTTTTAACCAACGTTGCAAATTATGATATACGTTACGTGTATTATCTTACAATTGCGATAGTGTTGCTAGCGTGTTTGCTTAAGTGAATAGTAAATTTCCTTAAATATATTTGAATTAAGATGGTTTGCCCAAAAGGGTAGAATAATTCTTATAATATGTTTCTGTTTATATTTTAGTTAGCATTAATTACGTTTGTTAATATTGTCAAGCATTAAATACGTTGTGTAAGGAAATTTTTACATCTAAAAACTAACTGCTTATACTTGACAATTAATATATATATTTTTTCTCCGCTCCGCAAGGTGAGATTTCAATCTCATGTTCCAGTATTTATGTTGTCACAAATATGATGGAGCGAATACCATTCCTTCTTGCTTAAGCCATCAAAGTATGGAGACTTGTGTTATGAAAACTTTGCATGGGTTTAAACCACATAGTTCACTTACATTACGTACAGTTTTACGTTTAATATTACTAAAAAACGTAGATAAAAGTAGCGTATTATTCAGTACAGCGTGACTGTATCAGTTTTAGAACTTAAATAATGTACACTATTACTATACCGGCAAAGACAGGGTGCACGATTTTTTGGTATCTTTTTCACTCAACCCATATTGGCATACAATTGTATTTGATTTATTTAATTGAAAGAGGAGTTAAGTATAAAACTGTAATAAACCGCAAATTACAAGTTTATTCAAAGAGTGTTTGAGTCACTAAATCATTGATATAATAATTTTGAAGATAGCGAATAACAGTTTTAGATTAGCTTTATTAATATCTACACCTCGTCAGCAAAGTGCTAGATAGTGGTTATTGTCACCCCCGGCGAAGCGCTAAAATAGCAATGTTTAGTTTTGTGCAAAACTCATGAATTCATTTTATCTTGTTTTTCATGGACTTAACAGTTGGTGGGTTAGTTAATACAATTTTTTATGCTACGCAAGAACATGTTATAGGCAATAACTATGCAACATTGTGCTAATAAAGTTGATATTAATGCGTGTCATCCATACACAGCATGTTCCACCCTCCAGTTTACGGTTTATTTTGCGTTGCGCCTTGGAACATTTCCTGTTTCACTATTCGCAAGAAAGATTAGACGCACGAACGACTAGCAAATTTGCCATTATACTATATAGTTACATCAAAGTCATGAGACCATGTGTAAATTCAATAGTAGTAATATACTGTATATACATTAAACCAAACAATCACCACGTATTTTTAAAAGTCAATAGTGATAAATAATCGAAGAACTTAGAAGTATGATCTCTGTTTTCCCTTGGAATCAGTCAAAGACATCATCGATTACTTTAGTTCAATATACTGAGAATCTTGTCAAATCTGGCACACAATTGATCACAACCACAAATGGCATGGCTGCGTCTCAGGCTTATCAAACACATGAGGCTATGCTTTGTACATTATACGCAATTATTCATATATGGTATTACCTGCCTAATAAAGCACATAAACGTTCACGTTGATAAATAATTAATCCATACAACGCTCCTACCCCAACTTATTGCTGGTATTCATCTGTGGCTATGTCATGTGCGGCTATGTCAAAGAAGGGGTGGCTCAGCTGTATTAGATGTAGAATAACACGTTTATTCCACCCATTAAACATCAAACATCACCAGTTCCTTATTCGAATATAATACTGATCGCGCTTGAATACTGCTTTCTTGCTTTATAATTGCTATATTTATTTCTTTTACTTATGTACAGTATTACTTATTATCGCTACCATACTTTTGGCAAGTGTCGCATTGGTGTGAATCGATCGCTCTGATACTGCATTGGCAGTAAGATCTATAGCTGTGGAAGACCAATTCTACCACGATTAGTAAATATGAGTAGCAGCGAAATAGTGTCGGCGATTCGTTACGATCACTCGTTAATTCCTACTCTCCGGTGCCAACCATGTTCACATCCTTCTCCTCCTCCGGATTTTCATTCCCATTCGTTGGATCAACTACACTTAATAAGTACTCTACAGTTTGCTCATGACCATTCTGTTGTGCTTCCGATATAGCAGTTCGACCGGCAGTGTTTTTTATCTATTTCAGATGACAAGAGTTAGATTCCATTTCCATGTGTGTATAAAGGATTGATTGCAGAGCTACCTTGGCGTTCACGCCGTGTGTTATTAAAACTTCCACTATCGTTTGGTGTCCGTTCAACGCACTCCAATGTAAGGCTGTATTTCCCGAGTCATTTTGAGCGTTGATAATATCAGAAGCAGAACTGCCCAGTTTCTGTATTATATATTCGACAATCTCTTATAGAATTACATAGCAGACCGGGTATGAGCAAATTGAAGTTCGATAAATCAACGATTACGAATTCAACTTTTGAAACGTACCAAGATGTCCATTGGCACTTGCCATATGCAAAGCAGTATTCCCATACTCGTCTTTTTCGACAAGATAGGCGGCTGAATATTGATCGATATAGGATTTTAGTTCATCGAGTTCGCCAAAACGTGCACAGGCTATAACTTCGGAAACTATCTCCTTGTCCAAGGCCATCATCTGTTCATTGCTGGTGTGATGACAAATTTTTTTGCGATTTACAAATGATCGACAATCCGATTTATTTCATGACTGGATCATAAAAGTAAGTTTCTTGTTCACCCTTTTTCAATTTGTCAAATCACATAAGACATTTCGTTTGGCATTTCGTTCTAAGCAGTTAATTAACTAGTACGACAAGAGCTATTAATGACAAACAGTGGACCTTCTGAGTTACGTTATGCAACCCAGAAGCTTTGGCTGTGGCTGCATCGGCACATTCTCACAGAACAAGTCATAGTAACATGGGTAGATTTCGTGAAGGCATGTCATTTGCACATTTTGTTGGCTTTATATTTCCTTTCCCTCTCTTTAGCTCCGGCTTCTTACGCCGATGTTGTGTTATTCCTGGCCGTGCCGTAATCCACAGCCTAATTATCTCCGCCAAATAAAAGATGTAACCATGCGCCCACCACGGATCCGTAAAGATCATTGGACCCCCTTAGCAGTGGTAACTGGTTTCAAGAATAAGTCAACCCCAATGTCTGTTAGCAATTTAATCCAAGATTATATTGCAAAACACCCCAGACCTCCATTCCCTACTACCACGTCCAAGAGAGTACGTAAAATCGAGGAACAAAAACAGATCGAACCGACTTTGACGGCGTTGGGTTGGGCGATGAATGAAGCAATGCATAGACATTACGAGAGTCGCGAAAATATCATCAAGATCTTTTGGGAACGTGAATCATTGAAAGATATTCCAAAGCTAAAAGCTGATATTGATTGGCCAAACAACATAGAGCATTCACAATTGATATTGGAAAGAGGACGATTCGTGAAGAATTTTGAACTGCAAAGGGAAGTACCAAGTGAATTGCAAATAGAGAAGGAAAATAAGAGGTTGGAAGCAAAAGCCAAGAAGAGGCGAATATTATACTATGTTGAGAAAGCGAGACAAGAGCGGATTGCACGTGGTGAAGATGCGCCAAGGTTATTGCGCAGTCGTGGGGGTGTATATGTTCCCTATAAACCGTACGTCGGTCGTAGATAATATATTGACTATTATTGAACTAGACAAAATTTTGTTTCTACTCTACCATATTCAATATGGTAATTGCTTATTTTAATGCCAAAGGAGTGAATTCCTTTAACGCGCATGAACGATTTAAATAATGTATAAACTGTTTTATCGGATGTTATATGATCACTGGGTGTCTCGTTTGGTAGACGTGATGTCGATCCTGTGACTTTGAAGGGGGGATAGCCACAAATAATTGGCTTCACATATTGTGCACAGCCACAGACAAGCCGCTCAATAAGATGGTTCTCGGGTATGATTATAAAATCATCAGCCTCCCCATGTCTGAATCAATTTCTTCATCTTAACAATTCATATCACCAAAAAATAAAATGTCAAAATTTCGTTTATTCATTTTAATATCGACATTATCAGTGCTATTCTCCGTCTCTGCCCAACAACAGTCCTGTGCCTCGCAACTGGATTGTCCATTACGCGCACAAGGACAAGTATGCCAAGGGGGCGTCTGCATATTACCCTGCGGGACAAGTTGCCCACCCGGATTCACCTGCGACGGTGGAATATGCGTTCCATCCACAACTACAACCTCATCCACATCCACATCCACATCCACATCCACACCCACGTCTACTAATTCAACATCGACGACCGCGAGTGCAAGCTTTGTTGATACTACTCCGTCGATAGAGAACGTAGGGGTACCAGGGGTACCAATAACAAAGGATACTACATACGGAAAGCTAGTGTTGGCGTTTGGAATACTACTCTCAATCGCCGTTGTCTTTGCATTCGGATTCTGGTATCATCGTCGCCGGCAGAGAAGACATCGTTTCCTTCGTCTGAAAACGAACCTTGGAACAACCCCAAGAAATTCTGTGGTATCGACAAGTAGCGCGTTCACAGTACCAACGTCGTCTCGTGCATTGGAGGAGAACAATGATTTCTTAGATACAGATATAATGTCGCAGGTTGATAGGACTTCATTTGTGGGTACGGAGAGTCACCCCCCGACTAGTGCTGGTGCTCCTGCTGTTACGACCGATAGTGGGTCTGCAACACGGCAAGTTTCTGAACAGAGAGCCAGTGGAATTGACGAGTTACGTGATGAGACACAATTATCGTAATCAATTGTACAAAAGTTATTTTCGTATATATATATATAACATGTAGTCGTTGAAAAAAGAAATAAATGTTCGATTGTTGAATAACCAATTTGGGATCTCTTGTGACACCAAAAATGTCAACTTATTTGTAACTAGCTCTAAAGCATACCGAGAGAACGTTACGTTTTAAAAAATAGCACCAGACAAGATTCCAGATATAACTAAATTCACACCAGAACGGAGGGCAGTGGTTGTATTTGACGCTGAATCAAAGAAAATTCAAGATCGGATTATTCCTTACTTTATTAGTGGCCGGCATCAAAATAAATATTTCGCCCATATATGTAAGCCAGAAATATCAAGTTGTGCCGAAAATAATTCGTGAAAATTTAAGCCATCTTGTGTTATTCCGAGGCTCGGGATCTAGAGACTATATTAGCAGAATTGTACGTCAATATACAGATCATTGATAAGCATTTGCGAGAGCGAGAATTTGTGGTCTTTGATTTTACCAAGCCAGTACATGACCCTTTAGCAATTAGATTGGGATGGGATACCCATCTTTGATTTAGAAATCGAAAAAAATTAGAAACAGGATTTAATTTCATAAACGTAAGTATCATTTATATCTGACAGCGAGTCGTTCTTATAAGCTGATTTTTCTAATATTTTATTTATATATACAATGTCTTGCCCACCGCTCATGTAAGTGACCTTGTTATACAGAGACGCGTGTATCCAGCCACGATGTAGTTGAGGTAAATATATTTCACATCTTATCTGCCACTCGTATTTGAGCTGTCGGTATCCAGACCGAATGAAGTTAGAGTGAATGTGAAAAAACAAGCTTGTTTTGCGCTATCTGCAATAGGGGTTTTTGTGACCCATAAAATCAGTGAATGTATAAAAAATATAAATCAGATGACATTATAGCGCCTTGCGTCCTGAAGGGTAAGATATAGATAAGCTATATGACTAAATTATATAATTTATCGAGACAAAGCCGAGCGCGAAGCGTTAGACTTGTCAGTACATTAATTTGTATTATGCTTGTAATTCTAAAAGCCGCTTTTGAAATCTACCCCGTAATTGCTGTTTTTGGAATGTATCCAATCATATGGTGTGAAGGTAATATATTCTTCATATTCTCTATTAATAATTCCAAGTTTCATACCAGGTTGATTTTTATAAATTGTTAGTCATTTATGACGCCATAGATCAAATTGTTCTCGAGTCTGAGGATTTTTCAGTTTTTGAGGAGTTAAACCTAAAATTTCTTATCGCTGGGAGTGTTATCATTTGCTAAGCTGTCCCAAACAAGTCTTGCATTTGATGGCTTTTTTTCTCTGAATCGTCTCCAAGCAGTTTGTATAATCCTTGTAGAGCCTTCTTTAGTTATAGCTTTGGAACATTATGTATTCCATTGACGTTGCATCAAATCTTTAGGCTCAAGACGTTCAACATATCTTTATCTAGCATAATGTAATATTTTCTTTGGTTGTACATCGTCAATTTTTACAAGCTTCCAACAGCTAAAGCAAATTGCCATACAACTTTTATGGATTCTTGGTCTGTAATAATTGTACTTGAAATAAATAAACAATACACACTAGATATTCCAGAATTTAACAAATCTTGTACTGGTATTCTTACTCGTAAACTCCATTGAAATGGCGTTTCATTCTGTTTTATAATTGATAACTCATCAAATAATCTTTCATTTTCAGATCTATATTAGCATAACTTCCCCAATATGAAACAGCGTATTTCATATCATATCCTGGAGATTATTATATAGTTTATAGAGTGTTCTATCTTTTTTATCAATATAAGTAACGATATTATAAGTTACCATATTTACTGATTAAGGGACCCACCGAAAGCAGTAATTTACTAGACCTACTAGATTTGATCAACTATATATACTAAGAATATCGCGATTCAATTTTAAGTATAAGTAGAAAATCACATGATACAAAAAGGGTTAATGGCTCACTCTATGGTATCACAAAAAATTTACCAAAGATTCTATTGATACTACTAGAATCATATCGAAGCTTAAAAGGATATTAATATATCTTCAAAGCGGCATATTACTATAAACATCGCAGGTACGTCATATTTTTTCTTCTCGAATTACAAATCAATAGTTTTTAACCGCCAAGCGATCGGCAAAAAAACATTTATTCGTTATTTTAGTTCACTGCATGACGACTAAGGAATCTCGGCGAGAAAAATCATCTAAAGAAATCATGACAGATACATTTTATTTTTTGTATTTGTATAGTAAAATGGGGCCGGCTAAAGTAAATTGACAGAGTAGTGGACGTTTAAAGGGAGGAATATGCCGGCCCCTAGACCATAACATGGCAGTTCCTTTCCGCTACTGTTCTTGTTTTCTTAAATTAATATTTCCGCCCTCTTCATCACCCCATTTCCTTATTTTTTCTGTGTAGACGTTTGTGGGTTTGTTTGATGGCGATAAAAACCAGCCAACGTGGCAGAGCTTAACTTAATATTCTTACCCAATACTTTATAAGTTTGAGTAAGAGATTGATTATCCTTCTTTACTCTTTGATTAATGAGTGTCTTGAAGTTGTCCCAGAGCGTCTCAACGTCATCAGAATATTCGGCATGTTGTCTTGTGTTTATAAATCTTGCGTTCTCACGAAGCAAAGGTGCTTTTGCATCTGGATTTTTTTTTTTTGAATTTGCTAAT
Organism: Paraglomus brasilianum; assembly: GCA_910592345.1. Lineage (NCBI taxonomy): Eukaryota > Fungi > Glomeromycota > Glomeromycetes > Paraglomerales > Paraglomeraceae > Paraglomus > Paraglomus brasilianum. Next base: position 22,146 of record CAJVPI010000146.1, read on the forward strand.
TAATAAAAACAAGTACTGAATTAATAAGCACATGACTAATAGTTGGTAAAATAACGTGTCACAAACACATAGATGTCGCAAAGATATTAGTCATATGACATACCTTGAGATATTTCGCGATAAGAGTCAATACGTTCTTTTCAAGTTCAGAAATTTTTTGCGACTCAACTTGGAGCGTTGATTGAAATTTGTGTAAATAAACGATTACTCCCGCCAAGATAAAAGACTGAATTGTATTGCTAATAAAAACGGTTTTAATTGTTTCTAATTTCAAGTTGTCTTGGCAGAGAACACCAAGGCAATGAAAAGTGCGGGTAAAACAATGTAAGGTAAATTGAGGGCACGTAAGTGTCTTTGCTCCGTGGTACCACACGCAAATAGATTGCGCATTTTTTTGGTAGTAATTTCTTTAATTTTTTGAATGTTAAGTGCACTGCTCTGCTTATGAAAGTCGAGTACGTGAGAAGGATATATCTCTGATCTATTGTCCTTTTTATATTTTCATCTTAATTGTGTCAAGATCTTGGATATGAATCGAAATCTATCCACTTCTTGCTGCGGCGCCGCAACTGCAGTCACAGGTTCAAAGGGGTGACCTAAAGGGTCATATCTTTGCCAGCTCCGCTAAGAAACTTCATTAAGGTTTATAGCGCTATTTTTACTGTAGCACCACTCAGAACGTGCCATTTATTCTGAAGGCTTTTGATTTTTGCGTATGCGTAAATATGGTGGGGGACACAAGTACGCATCAAATTGTCAAGGGGAAATCATTACTAAAAATGTCAATGATTAACTATATTAATTTTATTCAAAAATCGTTTCAGGAAACCGTTCTATGACTCTTATATTTTTTAATGGCAAATTCTGCCTGTCGTCCTTCCAATTCCTTCCTATTAGGGATTGGAATCAGGGGGAGGGGGGAGTATATCTGATTATGGCTATATTAATGAGAGACTGTATTTTGCTGGGGCATACCTGGGTCAATCTGCAGGTCTATTCTATGGAGTGGGAGTAGACATCCAAAGAACTGTGAAGTGATGTCTCTGAAGGAGGGGACAGGGTTCTTCCAAAGGCCCTTGTGTATTGTGGTAAAGGCATTCCAGAGTGTGGACACAGTTGCAGATTGGATGGAATGTAGGAGCTGATGATGGGAATGGGGTGCTAAAAAATGATCTGCAGATCACGTATCAATCACATGACATTTACCCAATAAAACTCTCTGAAATCATAATGCCGAATTCAGCATTATCCAGCCTGGTTGCACAATCTGACACGTCATAGAATCCATGGATCTGAGTGTCCAATGAAGGGATAATATTTGAGCCTGCATGTTATGAGGTAAATTCCCGATTATGAACTCAGCTTTATTTTGAAAATTATAACACTTTGTCCACGACACTTCAAATTTCGGGTCAAAATTGTCCCTGTGTAAGAGCAGAAATTAATGTTGCAGATTGAACACCACATACTTACCTATATAATGTATTTAAGAAATTGATCGAACAAATTTGTTTGTAATTCCTCCCACGCATTTTTGGGGATTCTTCTGTGCAATTTATATTTTCTAGCAATATATTCCGCTAACTTACCTGTAACTCCGTGTCTATACAGAGGCATAGTAAAACAATAAAGAATGTTACCAATAATAACACGAGAACAATAAATGCTAAACTTATCGCTTTATTGGATAACGGAATGTTACACAAAAAGTTGCCTAAAACTCGAAACTTTTTTAGTTGATCAAAAATTTTAAACTGTAACTTTTATTCTGCTTCGTCTGCTCTATCATTCTTACGGATTAGTTTTTCTCTAAACCCTCTAATATAAAGCCTTAGGGTTTTGAAAGTAGAGATGGGAACCGGTTAACCGTTTAGTTCTAAACTCGGTTTTAAATTGGTTCAATTTTAAATTCGGTAAATCGAATGTCTCCACAAATCCGATTGTTGAAAATTCTTTATAATTGGTTGCAAATTAAAGCCCGAATTTATGCGAACCGAATGTTTGATTTAAACCGGGCCTAAAAATAAACTCGGTTTATTCGAGTTGAACCGGTTTTCGTCCCAACCGAATGTCTGATTTAAACCGGGCCTAAAAATAAATCGAGTTGAACCGGTTTTCGGTTTTAATCCCAACCGAGTATCTGATTCAAACCGGGCCTAAAATAAATTCGGTTTATTTGACTTGAGCCGGTTGTCGGTTATCCAAACCATATATTAATGTTAATATCTATTTAAACAGGCCTAAATAAATCGATTTATTCAGTTATACCAATACACGACGTTTTTTATATTTATTAACATGGGACAAATTATGCTTTAATGATTATAATATAGCGATAGCAATCCGATTATACTCCGAATTTCTCTTTAAAAACAAAAATTTGTTTACTAAATTCGGTTTAATATTAAATAGATATTTGGTTGGGATAAAACCGACAACCGGCTCAAGTCAAATAAACCGAATCAGATACTCGGTTGGGATTAAAACCGAAAACCGGTTCAACTCGAATACCACGTAAACCGAGTTTATTTTTAGCGCGGTTTAAATCAGATCCGGATTAACCCCGTTACATCCGGCGTACTTATAACCGGGTCTTGGACGAAAAAAAAAATTTTTTTCAGCTCTGCGTTTAAATATGGACGACAATACACCCATTGCCAATTTCTTGAACAACTTTGTCGGCGAGGGGAAAACGAGACAGGATCAGGCGACGGCGGTTACCGAGATATTCATTGATCAGTGGATTACTACTCTTGGTGACTGTAAGAAATTCACTGCCGAGGACTTGAAAGAATGGAAAGTACCTGCAATGGTCGTGAAGGGACTAGATGAACAAGGGTTTTTAAAGCCATCCACAGGTATTATGGAGCGACTAAACGCTTTTCTTGCTTTGTTTGCGTTCATTGGGGGTCTGATGTCAGTAGTTTTACATAGGGCAAATCCCTTTATTGCGAGAGTGTTATTGTAGCTGGAGTAGATAGGCAAAATTATTCGAGGCATAGGGATACCCATCTCTTTTGCACTTTGTGACTCGGGCATTGGGGACATAGAGTAGTGTGTACATAGGATAGAGTAGACATAGTAATATGTTTTCTCATAAATTTATTGTCACTTTGCTTCTAAACAAACTTGGAATTAGCTAAAATTTTCACTGACATTTTCATTTCATTTTTGCAGACCAAGAATTACTCGTTCATGACTATGAGGATGTTGCCAGTTAAATATTACTCATTATCATGCAGCATTGCTTTTCCAAGTGCCTTTAACAATATTGACTTTCCACAATGCTATACAGCTTTCTTTCCAGAGTTTCATAACTTCCCTACTATTAATGAACTGCAGGGCTGCCTTGAAAGGCCACCAACCAAACTGATCCCAGTTAGGGAACAAGTGTTAGACAGTGATCTGGCACACATTAGATCACATGTCACACTGAGTCGAAAAAGCAATTCACCAGAATTGAGTCGCCTTTTTGAAAATGCAATCAAAGCACAATCACCATCAGGTTCAAAAGCTGCCAGACACTTCATATGGGACACATTAGTCAGGTCCCCATTGAGACTGCTTCTCCATCCTTCAATGTCACTTTTTGTTTTGATCGTGACACATATGACAAATCCACAGCAACAGTACCTTTAAAGAGGCCAGACTTGTTATGTTGGATGCATTCAGTATTGGTATTGAAAGGAGAAGAGAAAGAGACAGTGGAAGATCTTTCAACAGCAGAGCAAGAGCTACTACAGACATGGAGCCCTATCTATTTTGGAAATCTTCAATATATGTTTGGTTATGCTGCTGCAGGGACATTAATAAGGTTTGTCTTTGCTATTTATCAAAATCACTGTGAAAAGCTACCATCATTACATAATGACAAAACATAAATCTGCATGTCAGGTTCTATGCAATTGACAGTTCCATGAACATTACCAATATCAGCAGAGAATTTGACCTGTCACATGTGACTGATCGAGTCTTGACAGTAGCAACAGCTTTGAATATGGCTCAATGTATACAGCATTTTGTACACCAACTCCCAACTACCTATACCATGACATTACCTCTCTATGCTACTATTAAGCGAACATATTCTGAGGTTAGTGTTCTGCTGGCTGATGAATCTATATGTATATGGGCATGTAAGATGCTAATATTTTATTGAACAGATTATGTTTCTTGAGAACCGAGTCAGGAAGAAAATCAAGAGCTTTGGTGTGCAATATAGGTTTTCAACATTTGAAGTAGGTATACTAATACTGGGCTTACTTCAGATTGCTGACAGTGTGAATACAATTAACATGCTGACTATGAACATATTAATATAGGACTTGAAAACCATTTACAGGAAGACTGAAAGTACACAGCACATTATCCATAAATTTGGCATGTCACGTCTGGAAGGAACAACATATACAGTTGAGCTGCACCCTGTGGGATTTCGACGGCACCCTAAATCATTATTGGAGCTTAAATGTGCAATCCGATGCATCCTTAAGGCTTTGTGTGCATTGCACCAAGCAGGCTTTGTACATAAAAACATTTGTTGGGAGAATATTATAGTGTCAGCAAATGATAGCACAGATTGGATTTTAATTGATTTAGAGCATGCTGGCAAGATTGGTTCTGTTTCATATCAGCTGCAGTGGTGGCCTCATGGTGTTGGACTGGGTGCAGAGCCATATAATCCAAGATGTGACCTTTATCTTGTAGGTGAGCTTATAAGGCTTAGTGGCATGATTCTAGGGGATGCTGACATAGCATTCATGAATAATCTTCAAGAAATGCCAAAACACTATACAGCAATGAAGGCACTCAAAGATAGCTGGTTTATTTAGGGTAAAGATAAAGAAGCATGGAATACCATGTCACTGAATTAAACATAATTATACTGTCATGAGTATGGAATTAAATAGCTGCTGAATATGAACAACTATTACTATAGGGGGGGGAAGAAAAGAGAAAAGGGTCACAATGTAGTAGTTCTTGCAGAATTCGGTGCACATATTGCATGGCTCTAAAAAAAAGTGGGCTGTATTTGACAGTCAGTATTTGTCTTTAAAAATTAGTCTTTGTGAAACTTTGCAATTTGTAATAAATCTAAATCTCAGGAAGGAATACAAGCTAACATTCATTGGAATTATTATTACATGCAAGAATGTAGTAATAGTAAACATTGGGTAGTACTAATTAGTATTAGTATGGCAAATTGATAGATTGATCTCAAGCTGGCCCTGTTTAATACAATGGCTGAGTTTGGCTTTTCCTGAATCAGTTACCATTATGCACATCTCACATAGCAATCATTTATTTCTATCAATAATTAAATAAAAATCCAGAAAGTGTGAAATGGTTGTGTTCAAGATGATAAAATTAATATATAGGATTAATACAATGGTTCGACTGAATATGAAAAAGCAATGCGTTCTTAGAGATAAGTTGCAATTGTGGTCGCTCAAAAAGATCCTGAGAGAAAGGTTTGCCGAGTTACGTGAAGCGTTTCAAGCTCTCTCTAGATCCGAACAAGACATATTTTTAATGGCCCCGTTGAAAGCAATGAATGGCGGAGAAATAACTGCCGGTGTCGACGTCTTAAAAAGAAAATGCGTACTAATAAGAGAACGTTTTATTACTGAAATCGCAATACGCCTCTTTTCCAGAAAACGTATCTCAATATGTTGGGAATTGCCCGCACTCACTTCGAAAACATTCTAGCGGCGAATGGTATAATACCACGTGCTCATGATAACGTAAAAAGAGTACCGCGATGGAAAATAAAATAACCATTGATATAACCGTTGCTGCCGCCGTGAAGAATTTTCTCGAAAACTATGCTGAAATTCACGGACTACCAAGGCCTGGTAGAAATGTTAATCGAATTACTCAATCGCTTACACTTTTGCCAGCTGAAACGAGTTAGAAATCGGTCTGTCGTGATTTTATTGCAGGTCTCGAAATAGCACGCTGAAATTATTAAAATATTATGCGTTTCGTAAGTTATGACACCAATTAACGCCATATATTCAAATCATGAGTCCAAGAACGGATTTATGTGATGCGTGCCAACATTTCGGAATGGCTTACAGTATAATGCTCGTAAGGAAACCGAATAAAGGTGAAAATTACCTGCAATAACGCTGATGGTCAGAATAAAAATAAAGCTACTATTTGATTTTATTTGTATTTGGTAATTTGTGGTTATTATGAAAGTATCGAATTAAATTTCATGGTACCTGGACATACTAAATTTAAGTGTTGATTGTAGTTTTGGACTGATTAAAAAGCTCTATAGAAAAACAACAGTAGATTGTGTGAACCATATTGTCGATGTTGTGAAAAATCGAGTACAGCGGAATTAAACAAAGCTCAGTGTTATGACAACGGAAAAGGTTTCCATCTTAATTCTGTGTTGGGGATTTTCTTTGCTTTGTATTCGCCAATACTGGAGTTGTCAAAGCCCAGATGGTTGCTAATGGTGCTTATACAGAATTTAATTTGTTGAAAACTAGAAAAGCAAGTGTTTCTGAAATTACCAAAGAAATTAAATCCTTTTCTATCCTAGTACTAACCCCTCCTCCTTTGGATTACAAAAGACAAGAGTATCTTTATCAAAACATTCGCCAATTTGTTAGACAAATTCAAAGGTATTACTGCCCAAGACCAGCCTATACCAGAAATGAATAAATATTTAGACTAGAATCCTCCCTATCATTTCAATGTCAAGTTCTCTGTCTATTTTTCAACAAAGATTGCTAGTTTTTCCCGCTTTTAATTTTAAAGCTTAAATAAAAAGAAATGTCAAAATAATTATATTAATATTCCTCATACACGCAACTCGCTAATAATGTAGCAATTAGTCCCCCAGAAATCTACAAAGTATATACAGTAAATATTTGGAATTCACATTTACTTAGGTTGTGAAATCAACAATGAGATTTCAAGAGAATCAAATACGCCTATGAAGCAAAATAATGCTTATAGACTTGCTTTGCTTTATAGGCAAAGCAGGGATGGTAATACAGTTAAAAATTTTAGAGAATTGTGCAATAACAAGGAGCCCACAATTGCTGTTGGGGAAGTATTCGATATTGAAGAAATACTTGGTGGATATTACCCATTGCATGGAGCGTCAAAACATTTACTGTATATTCGCATTAAATAAAAACAAGGGTGTATAATAGTTTTATTGTTAATAGTTCACAAGCCATTAGAAAAAAGACATGCCAAGTTCCAATAAGGCATTTATCAGATTGCTTTGAATGGATTGATTGGGAGGTATTCTTAGTTGAAATAAAAGATAACCATTGTCAGGATTAACAGTACAGTAGTAATAGATGATGTGTTCCGACATTGAACTATTACTATGTCTGCTCATCACAAACAAACCGTAGTAGAAGAATTCGGAGTAATGCAGATCAGGAAACGTAAAAATATACGATAAATAGTTATTTATACATTCATCTTGTGGTCTATACGTGCACTACCAACTTTTTAAGTTATTATAGATAGTCCGCATTGGAACCTTTGTTGCTTTTGAATGTCTTTGGCTGAACGGACTCCTATGTTTCAAAAACGTAATATAGTTTCTCGCTGGTTTTTTAAATCGGAACTTGCCATTTTGTTAATATTTTGTTAAAAAAGTGGCTTCTAAAAGACATTACGCTATTTAATAGAAACCAAGTTTACGTGATTTGGTTTATTTTGGGGGAAAGTTACGCCAATAATTTCTGATGACAAAATATTATACAATTTCGCTGAATTAGAAGAACAAGTTAATTTACATTTACGAACGTTGAACAGAACGTTTCTCAAAAACGTTTGAATTCGGTGATGAATTAATTGTAATTGATGATTCTCAAGTATTAAGCACTGATGATCCAGATAAAGCCGAAGAAAACCGAGTGCGTAATATAATACCTTATTTATCTTACCTATTGTTTACACACTGTAAGTGGGAATTCGATCTTGTCCATCGAATTCCGAGTTGGTAAAAATACGGTTGCTAATTAATTGTCTATAAATGTGTTTATTTTGATATACACAGTGGCTCTCTTTATAGTGGACCTCCGTTACAGTGAATTTGGGTTATTGTGGAGGAATTTTGGAAGCTTTTTTTCCCTTCTAATTAAACTAGCTCTGTATAGTGTATTTATGTAGAAACTATTCGGATACCGGATAAGGAGAAATATACTTTATTGATTATAGTCTAGAGCGCCTCTATATAATGCATGTATTTCACCGACAATACACTTCACCGACGTCATTTTCACGTGACACATTGTTATCGCACTTATTATCATTGGTTTTCGATGAAATTTATGTCGGTGAAACGTACTGTCGGTGAAATACATGCACTATATAGATATTATGGAGCCCACAATATATATTGTGTAGTTCGTTCGATATAGTGGAGAGTCAGAATCATCGGTGAAAGTAAGTGATGCTTTGGAAGGATTAACGAATATAGGAAGATATTTACAACAAAGTGATATCATGGGGTTGAGTTTGTAACGATGAAAATGTTAAACAGTTTAAATATCAAATTCTTCGAAGCGGAACTACTTGGTTTCATCTCTTGTACTAATAAAATATTAATATCCGTTATTGATTATTGGAAATGTTGTATTTTGTTCTCTACCGATACTTTGATGTAAGAATTCCCTAGTGACTAATAAAACATGTTACGGAATAATTATTTTGTTATAGATTAATAAGCAGGGCATGAGAAGTATTCGGCTATTATATTATTCTCTGAATTGACATTTTGCATATAAGTTCTTCGCGATTAATAAGACAAGTAGCAGAGTATCCGTCTATTGATGTTTTGTGATAATATCTTGGCGACTAATAAGGGAAGCGTGAGAAGTGTTCAGTTTAGAAAGATTGCGATTATAAGACATTATGTTTAATACAGAAAAGGCGTTCGTAATAATAAAGACGATGTACAGTGGCCTATCAAAAGTCACCGGACGCCCCCAAAATTTACTAGTAAAACATATGGAATGTCTTTCCTTTCAAAAATCTCTCCTGCCCATGTGTACTATGCGAAGGATAATTTTTTTTGTATGGTTCGGAAGCTAATTGATTGTGCTTTTCCAAAAAATCAACAATAAATTTTTATAAATTATTGTTATAAAGCGGTAGCAAGTTGAACTAGCTATCTTTAAATCACGATATAAAAATCTATAATATGTGTATAGCACGTATACTCACACTTCGTCAAGCTACTGTTTTATAACGATAAAATATACTTTTTTTTTTCGAAAATCACAATCAATTAGCTTCCAAACCATACAAAATTATCAGTACACATGAGTAGGAGCGATTTTTGAAAAGAAAGACATTCCATATGTTTTACTAGTAAATTTTCGTGGTGATTACTCACTTCTGGCAGGGTACTGTACATATAAATTATAGATTTTCATATCGTGATTTAAAGACAGCTACTTCAACTTGCTACCACTTTATAACGATAATATATAAAAACATTTTGTTAATTTTTGGAAAAGCACAATCAATTAGTTTCCGAACCATACAAAAAACATTATCTTCGTATAGTACACATGTGCCGGAGAGATTTTTGAAAAGAAAGACATTCCATATGTTTTACTAGTAAATTTTGGGGGGCCCGGTGACTTTTGATAGGCCACTGTACATACCTCAAGTTTTTGAATTGTACCCGGGGTACTGTGTGCGGAGGAGGGTACTATTTGAGGTCAACTGCCGATAATTCGCGTTAATTCGACCGCTGGTTACAGACATTTATTATTATTTCTATTGTAATTAACTGACGATAATTCGACTTGTACATTAATTCGATCGATAACCTCGGAACGCAAGCGGTCGAATTATAGGCAGTTGACTGTACTTTGAAATTCCTTCTCAGAATGATGTAATTTACCATAATAAAGCTCATCGGAATTTATCTCTACTTCTTGGCTAACGCGAAAGCGCCGAAGTTGGAATGCTTTAGAAAACTTGCCATTGTTTTGTATCAAGAGAAGGTATCTAATTAAACCGAGAAGTTGAAGATTAAACTTTAAGAGAATTTCCAGGAAAATGTCCCGCTTATTAATAAACAAGTCGGCGATAATCGCTATGATGGGAATGAATTAAATTATGCAAATCTTTAGTCCTACATAGTTGGTTTGCGTTGTAATTGGATTTCTTTTGATGCTAGATTTTGGTTGATTATAAATCTTACGCTTTTACCAGACAGTCGACTTTTAGTTGATTGTATAGATTTATTATGCTGAGTTCGTTACATTGATGAGTACATCGATGAGTAGTTTTTGTGTATTGTACTATTACCATCATATATGTGTAACATGTGACGTACAATAATAATAAACTATGTGCATTCAAAAACTTCACCAAAAATTCCTGAATTGTATCCGGGTTCTAATTGAGGGGAGGACTAATATTCGGCGGTCTAACGGTATACACTAAAATTCGTGACGTTAGTATTCCTTCTTTTTTTGAAAAAACCGGCCATAAAACACATAAAACCGGTAAAACACGCATATTAAAAATGCTTGTAAAACATTAGACTTACTATCAGACACGGGACATGTCTTTTTTTTTTTTATAATTTAGAACTTTATTGCTATGGAAAATAATCCGTCAAAATCTTCCAAAATACCATTTCTATTTCTCACCTCTTTCACACTTGTCTTCATGCTTCTTTCATCTGGTCTCGCATTCTCATCATTTCAAATGTAATCCTTCCTTCTTCAAACCCTTCCACATTAATAACATCTCCCTATCCAGTTCACAAATATATAGCACGTTTTCTTTAATCATCTGCTATATGGACAATTTGAATTTCATTTGGCACTCTCCATTAAATACTCATAAATATTCTCTAAAAATTCTTATCTCAAATATCTTAATTAATCGATCTATTCATAAATCAATTTTTCCCTCCTCCCCGCTGGCTCTTAGATGTTAAAATTAGCTTTAGCGGGTACCGCAGCTTTGCAACAAAGTCGTACAAATATCGAAAATATTGAAAATGTGAAAATGCTTTATTCAATATACTAATATTAATATTGATATGGTCCATTGGAAATCCAATACCGTAAGCATTAATAAGAGCTTGTAATGTTATGAAGTGACTATCTCTCACCCAAAAATATAACCTTATTATTACACTCACTGGACAAAAGTCTACGTAAATTTTGTCGATCAATTAGTAAAACATATGAAAGATCTATTTTTTCGAAAACCTCTACTGGCTGTATCTACTATGTAAGTCACAATGATTTTTGTACCGATTTGAAGATAATTTGTTGTATTTTTGAGAAAAATAATGATATGATTAGTCATTTTATCATTCCGAAGTTACATCTCGATGAAGTGGTGGTATCTATGTGTAACATAGACACCGCCACTTCATCGAACTACAGCTTTGAGGGGGTGGCGGGGCTAAATATATCATTATTTTTCTCGAAAAGTACAATCAATTATCTTCAAATGGTACAAAAATCATTGTGACTTACATAGTAGATACGGCCAGTAGAGCTCTTTGAAGAAAAAGATTTTTCATATGTTTTACTAATTGATCGACAAAAATCACGGTGATTTTTGTCCAGTGAGTGTATAATCCGAAGATAGACCTTAATATGAGGGAACATTTATTACGTGATTATTTGTAGATCAATGATTGCATTCATATAGAAAGAAAGCTTGCAATTAAGTCCCATCATGGGACTGAGCAATTGCTGTGCACTTAGATGGAGATGTTGCATTTAGAGAGGGTTGACTGTATTGTAAAATTATTGTATGCAGTCAACACATCTAAATAATTTCGTATTTGTTCTCGTATTAATCTGAAATTTGAGAGGGAGAAACCCCGTATTAATTCGCCGAGTTGACATACATATCTTTAAGACGATAGTTTTTTATTACATAAAAAGAATAGCTTAATTTTATCGAAAACTTATTATTATATTGCTTTTATTATATTTGTCATAATATCTTTGAAGATTTTTTCTATTAAAATACGCTTAAAACTATGAACAAATCTTGTCCTAAATAATTGTATTTATATTTCCATACAAAGCGACTTAGAATTGTTTCTAAATAAAACATAAAAACTGCAGATAATCATAATATTTTGTTTTATCTTTAAAGATTCTTCCGCTTAAAACTATCAATAAATCTTGTCCTAAATAACGTATTTATATTTCCATATAAAGCAACTTAGTATTGTTTCTAACTAAAACATAAAAACAGTAGAAAAAGGCTGGTTTTGTTTGTCTAATTAGGTATACTAATACATATTCTAAATGGTTTAATTTATTATATTGCAAAAAGGCCACGTCCAAAAAATTTGCGTGTGATATTGGTCTTGTGCCGCTTGCATAAATGGATTTATAGCAGTGGTAGGATTCACAGCATTATTATTGGAGAAGTTGTCGCTTTTACTTTCAAACCAAGCACCGTAATATGTGTTATTACACGCGCCATAACCATCAGCATACAGGTCCTTGTCAATTGCAACTTGGACGACGTCATGATGGTGCTCATTAGCGGTACTGTTCAGTTGACCAATTCTTTCTTCCCCAACAAGACTAGAGTTGGCGCCGCCGCTTTTACTATTTAATGTTTCTCCATCCTCTTCACAATTTGGATTCATGTTTTCGAAGAGCTTATACCTATGCTGCTTAATTCTCTTTGGCCGATAAGCATATTCTGGGTACGCAGTCTTATGCTGCTCTTGAGCAATCTTGGCAAGTACTTTGAAATATTGTTTGACCGCGCAAGGGAGGTTTCGCCAACGGTTACTGGCAGCTGTCGAAATCTCAGTCAGAGAATGTGCCGTGCCAGGATGTTTTGCACGTATTTGGCTAAAAAAATCTTTGCGAAAAATAATCCACGAGTTTTGCGAACGAGGAGGATTGAAACATTTTCTACGCGCCGGTCTGAGAAGCTCGTCAAGGGAACATGTGAGTTGGTAAGGTGGTCGGAGAAGAAGTGTGCGCTCGTGTAGAGTAAGAGATGTATAATAGAACGTAGACTTTGTCGAGCAGATACGAGCAGTGGTGGGAAATGAATCCAAGTTGAGCACAGCTGTGATTGGTTTAATTGGAACATAGTGGTCAGACATTGTCACTATTACGCACTGGACTAATGGCTATGGTCAAATACATGCATATATATATGTGTGTGAATATACCGACTAACTAAATAAAGCACAATAAGCATGATTGACCTAATGGACCATTGCTTTACAACAATGTCTTATTTGGATGGCATTGTTTCGCATGTATTCTGGCCAAAAAAGTATCCCAATCAATTAGCAAAACTACTCTCTTTTTTGCATATACATTTGAGTAAACCATATTATTCAGGCAGATTTGCTGTATCAAAATTTGTAAATTTAAATATTGTACGCTGGGCAATTGACGTCGGGGTAATGTTTATCATATAATGATATTAAGAAATAATGCAACGATCACAACATAACGGTCGGGCCATTTTAGATAAACATCTCCATATAGTGTCGAAAAACGAGGAGGATAATTCGACTCTAACTATGTAAGGTAAAATACTTTGGAATTAATGGCTTACCTAATGGCTTAAGTAATAACTAAACGCTGTCGTTGCGAATCATGCCTCTCATCCGATCACACTGGAGAATCTTGTGATATTTGACAGCATCGAGCAAGGATTTTGTCACAGCATTCGTGACGTTAAAATTGGCAGTAACGTTGTCATGCCAGAACCTGAACGTATCGCGTTACGTTGACTGGTGTATAATATTCGAGGGCGGCGATAATCATCATGTTAGAAATGAGTCGTTATTTCGCTTCTTTTGTTACAATATGCAGGTCGATCATGAAAGCGTGGGAATACGACAATACATAATGCTATACTAATACGGTTTAAACGAAACGTGGCCTTCCCCCTGCATCGGTAAAACGTTCTCACCCTTGTCATTGAATAAATAACCTAATAAGCATACTGACACTGCGCAATACAACAGAAAACGCTACACTACTCGTTCTTCATTTCATATGTACCAATGCTGTTCCAAATCACAGGACTTTGAATGTCATATCTTTTTGCCTGTCTGCTAAAATGAGAATATTGGCCTACACCAAACAAGTGCTCCATAGAATCAAAGTAAAAAAAAAACACACTTTAAGCTGATAAGCTATTCAAAGTAACTAACGAGTGTCAAGTTCTTGTTAAAATTGTTTCAAGATTTAGCATCGATGATACTCGAGCATATTGTCTTTAGGAAGCAGACAATACAACTATATGCACACATGTGAAATGCCTTCATTATAGACATTCGTATTCATACATTTATTATTATTATTGGAAGATTATTACGTGTAACTATTTAAGATTTCGTAGAAAACAATGGCTTAACTACTAGAACCAATAATCGATAATCGTTTTAAAGCTGTACCGGTCTTCATCGTGTTCATTCAGACCACAGCGTGTACTCCAGTCAGTGTTATAGTCTTCATATGATATCTACTATGTGAAGACTTGACATTATTGTGCTACCAGCGCTTACATAGCGAATAGCGTCAAGAACGGCATGTGATAACATCTCTCAGCCATTCGGTTTTGAGTCGTCTATTTTAAAAAGGCAGGACATTGACCACTTTTGATCGATGTACAATTAATTTAATACTTATCTTCATGTGGAATTAAAGTTGTCTGGAGATTTTGCAAATCTTGTTCCGACTTTACATTAATACCCCATCACATGTAAAATGGCGAACTCTCACACACTGACACATCTATCCAGATTACATGACATACTCCGTCTAGCGTCCTGCTGGGTGATTTCAGTATGGGCGTAACAAAGATAATATAGCGTCTTTTTTTTAATAAGGAGACACATAGCAGAGTCTAAGTCAGGAAATTAAAGACAATGTTAAGAGATTCGAGCCGAAAAAAGGCAACCGGCACATAAATTTGGTTAGCACTGAGGATGATATCTACAAAACTGTCTGCAAATTCGTGCCTTGTTGTCGTGTATCGCTTCAATGTCAAATGCAACCTTCTTGTTTCGCAATGAATGTTTGCGGAAACATGTAATTTGAACTTACTACTGTGAAGGTCAAAGCAGTTTAGACTTTATTGTGATAGCGGCCGTCAATCAAACTGGTTAGAGAACAGACCTTTATGTAAAAATATAACTACTAAAATATGCAGCTTTTATTTCATAAGCGAGCGATTTGACCGTACATAAAAACTTGATATTGTTGTACTCAGATTCCTGTTCAGTAATACTACACTCAGATTTGATTAACAAGTCTCAAACGGTTAGTAGCAATTACTGTTGTATTATTTTTCTTTGGCTAATATGCCATGTTACCCCCTCTTGTCTGTAAATATATAATACGTCGTCCGTTGGTTTAGTGTTTTACTGGTGCTAATTTATCAAATGAAAGAGTAGCTTTATATTGGGTTAATGGGACCGTATTATTTCATCGACAATCATTTCACATTTTACCGACAATTAACTACTAAAAAAGGATAACTTCGAAATAATGTTGGTAAATATTTGTCGGTAAAATAATTGTCGATGAAATGATTGCCTCCCGGGTTAATGTATACATAAATAAGCCAAGGGAAAAACATTATCTAATCGACGCTCTTAATATTGGATTTTTAGTTTAGTGGTAAAATTGTACTCGAACTAATCTCTGACGACTTTGCTAAACTTGCCGAGTTTGTAGTTAAAATTGGATTCAGTAACGTAACGACAGCTGACATCCACGTAACTGTAACACAAAAGTTTAATAGCAAAAACATATGAAAAGTCTTTCTTCTCCTGCTCTTGTGTTCTATGCAAAGTGCAAGAATTTTTGTATGGTTCTAAAGCTAATTGATTGTGCTTTTCGGAATAACAATAAAATTTTGCAAGCAAGTTGAAGCAGCTGTCTTTAAATCACGATGCGAAAATATATGATTATATACGTATAGCACGTATACTCACACTTCGTCGAGCTATTAGCTTATAACAATAACTTATAAAATTTTATTGCTATTATTTTCAAAAAACATAATCAGAATCATGCAAAGATTATTGCACTTTGCATAGTACACAGGAGCAGGAGAGATTTTTGAAAAGAAAGACTTTTCATATGTTTTATTATTAAGATTTGCTGTACATCTACGTATAAGTTTAGTTAGACTTGTCGAGTTTTCCTGAAAGTTGTTATAAAGGCATATTGTTCCTTCGTTTTTGAAAGTTGGCCTGTGGTAAGGATCGTTGATACGGCAAATAAAATTTAATATTGACACACGTGGGCGTTGCACAAGATCCGCAAAATTAACTTACTCCGCATGCGACCCTGCGTATCAGCAGATCACACAATATAATAAAAAAGGCGAATTCCCGATATTTAATATAACCTGTTCATTTATTTTCCTGATGAATAACAAAATATCCGGTCATAATTGTTTGTGAATATCTGCAATTTAGCGAACCTTAGAAGAGTTTGCATAGATAAACTTGTGTTTGGAAAAATTACATAGTAAAGTCTTGTCTGTTTAACGACTTACAATCGATTAAAGAAAACAATATTATACGTATTCACACCAAATTTACGTTTTGCGTGTGTATGTGTGTGTCTTATGTGTGTGTATGTGTATGTGTATGTGTATGTGTGTATGTGTATGTGTGTGTTTTCTTTTTCCATACTCATACGTCAATTCCGTAAAACTAGTTTCATTCTTTGTTACAATTATTTAATCAATTTTCCATTCAAACCCATAATGTTAATATTGGCAGGCAGTGAGTAAAAATATTCTTGAGGAGGAGTTTGCGCAAACATTTGAGCAGGCCATTGGGAGATTGCAAACCAAAATGGGTTGGTATTATAACAGTGCTCTGGATAAATCGTTCGATGTATTGTATCACAGTTGCTTGCCTCATTTTGGCATACGTCTTCAACCCCAGTGTCAACAAACATGCTGTCACATTCGACATCTTCACTAATACTGTTGATGTGCAAATTTACGTTATTTTCCAGACGCTGATTATGTTGCTGTTCAATAATGGCAGATTCATCCAATCGATAACATGTATCATTATTTCCGTGGTCTCCGTAAGCAATCCTGTTATTATTCCCATTGCCAACGAATGCACTTTTATTTATATTTTTGAACAACCAGGTTTCACTTTTACCTTTTGGCTTGTACCTATAACCAGGAAAGGCAGCTTTGTGTCGCAGTCGAGCCAATTTAGAAAGGACCTTAAAATACAGTTTGACAACTTCCGGCATTTTCGACCAATGCTCGCTGGCCATTTTTGAGATTTCATTAACAGAATGTAACAAATTGGGGTGTTGAGTTCGTAATCGATTTTCAAAGTCTTTGCGAAAAATAACCCACGCATTTTGAGGACGAGGGGGAGAGTTTTTTCTAAAGCGGTTTTTTCGAGGATTGAGGAGTTCGTCAAGAGGTATTGTGACTATATGTGGAGGCTTAAGTAAAAGGTTACGTTCATAAACGGTAAGATTATTGATCAGATTCATTGTTGAAAAGCCAAGCATAGTAAGCGATGGAGTTGGACTATTGTAAGAGCAAACTTTAGGCAAAGCTGGCGCCGGCTTAATTGGAATAAAGTGGGTAGACATAGTGTTGTTTATTGTTTAAGCATAAATATTAGGTTTAGAAGCTGACGACTGTCGATAAAGATATTCGTTCTTATATAAGAATCGGAACACATGCAAAAAAAAAAAAATACGCTGTGTAGAACTTGAACTACTTAATCAATCCCTTAATTAACAATCATATAATTCGAGATGTTGCGTTTCTTATTAGACATATTCGAGGTAACCGACCCATCATCTGTTCTCATAGTAACTTGACATAATCCGCAAGCAGTAGGAGAGGACAGATTATTATTATGACAAGAGTGATAAATAAAATCAAGTCTTTTGGAGCAGACGAAAAATAATAAATAACGTACTTCAATAATATGGGTCCGGTTCATCGGGAGGTAATCATTTCACCAACAATCATTTCACCAACACTATACTGTCGGTGAAATGATTGTCGATGAAATAATACGGATCCGGTTCATTTCACCGATAATCATTAACTATAGTTATAATCATTTCACCGACAGTACGTAAATTTCATCGAAAACCAATGATAAGTGGGATAAAAATATGTCACGTGAAATGACTGTCGGTGAAGTGAAATGATTGTCGATGAAATAATAATATGCATATGTACTAGACCGATTGACCAATGAGAATATCATATCGGTTTAATGACCAGAACACATAATAATAACATGTAAATCTGATAGCCTTTAGCTTAAAAAATCGACCACATGTTTAATACAAACGAAATAACTTTTATTAGAGAAAGTGTCGATCATGTATTACCGCAGATATATATTATAACGAAGCATTAACTAACATGCGTCTTTTATCAAGATGAGCGAATCCATACATGCATCATTCCGTTTGGTCTATTAGAAATTTCCATGTACTGATAAGTAAAGGCATGCAAAGCTTTCTGTATTTTGCATCAGTTCCGAACAATAGACAATGTCTAAATCATGATTTGTCATTTCTTGGAAACATTATCGAAAAAAAGGAAAGAAGACCGTACAGAATCTTTGGTTATTACTGTAATATTGTCTACGAAGCGTCGTAGGTACCTTATTATTATTAATTATTAATCACTGTAACACAATGGATGCATAAACCATTATTCCGACATATGTTTATAATTTCCGAATGTCTTGTTAAGCTAAATGATTTCACGTCATTTGTTTTTGGTAAGCAAGCTGATTTGCGCTTGCGGACAGTGACGTATACATCCTCGGTTTGGAAATTAAATTATCCAGCTAATTAATTTAACAAAACTTTGTCTGCTCGCCTGCTCTAGACTGAAGTAACTACCAGCAAAATTAATCGGTAATGTGTTCGGGCATATACGATACCGATTTCAATCGGGGAGTTTCCGTACACCTTTTAAAACAATCAATTTAACATCACTAAACATTTCTGCGTGTTTACATTATTTAAAAGAGCAAACCTAAAACAATATAAATCCTCTGTCTCCATGCATTCATCACAAATATCGGTCTTCGCCAAGAATAAGTTTAATTAATTATCTGTTTTTTAATTCTCTCTGTTTGTGAACCACTATTATCACTATTGTTAGCAGGTGCTTCCAAATTCCAATAATGTGGCATAATTTTGTTTCATCTCTCGGATCGTATGTAAATATCGTATTCCACTCTATTCATAGGATACATATTACTGTATTAGGCAAAACCAATAACCTACAGACCCCTGACAATGGTATTGGTGGATCAGCTGATCTGCAAAATTTTCTGATGACATTGTAATTGAGAGCGAACCAGATTAGCAAATTAAGTAAAAAAAATGTGTTAAAAACCTTAGAACGTGTTGTTTTAAATAATCAAATTTGCTTTCAATCATTCAAGCGAAAGCAAAATGCCAAAGACGATAGAGCTTACAGAGATCGAACGTGCGGAAATAGTCGGTGCTTCAAAGTTTGGCAATCAGTGTTGCTGAGATCGCCAGACCCTGAATCGACGGTTAGAAACGTTTTCAACATGTATAAGCAGTATGGGACGGCTAGAAATACTTCTGGAATAGGAACATCGAAATCCATGAGTGAGAGAGATAAGCGGCATCTAAAATTGATCGTACGAAAAGATCGTAGAGCTGTTCTTGCTGAAATAGCAAATAAGTAAACAGCTTCAGACGGAAACCTGTTTGCGAACGTACGGTGCAAAGAGCACTACACAAAGAGGGTTATTATGGACGTATTGGGGTAAGAAAACCATTGACCAGTTTAAAAAAAGGCCAAGTTTTTGTAGGGAGAGAGTAAATTGGACGGCTGAGTGGAATAACATCATATTCAGCGATGAGTCACAATTTAAATCAATCGTCTTAAAAGAGTATGGCGGCTACCAAATGAAAGGTATAATATAGACTGCTTGATTTGTGTGTAATTGTGTTGGTCCACTAGTTTACTCGAGGGTAAGGTTACAGCTGCAGTATACTTAAGAAACGCCATGGGTTTTCAAGATGACAATGGCCCAATTCATAGAACGAGAGCAGTTGTCACGTTTAAAGAAGATAATAATATAGCCTCACTTCCCTGCCCCACCCCAAAGTCCCGATCTTAATCCCATCGAACATTTATGGGATGAATTAGAAAGGCGATTAAGAAAGCGTTCTTATAACCAAAAAACCTTTTAAAGTTTTAACAGAAGAATGGAATAGAATAGAACCAGAAAAATTGACAAATTCGGTTGATAGCATGCCACTGCCGTAATAAAGGCTAAGGGCAATCCTACCTATTATTGATTGTATGAATACATAAACCTCTTTATACCGATACGAGTGGCACGGGCCATTTTTATCGGTATAACCAGTTTATCGGTATAATCAGAGGCCCTCTTTATAACAGTACAATCTAATAGGACTATTCGGGTAAACGAAACTTTATCGGTATAAACCAATTATCGGTATAAAGAGGTTTGACTGTAGATGACATTTTTAATAAGTAAACTGAATTTGTTCGTAAATTATTATGTAGATTGACAAGTGAATTTATGCTAAATATCAATTTTCAATGATCTGCAAAATCCACCAATACCATTGTCAGGGGGACTGTATATGTACAGTAGTAGCGGAAAATAATATTTCTCAGTTGAGATGCATTCGTTATACATAAAATTATAATAATCAATTATTATTTCCCTCTTTCAATAACAGTCTAGTCTCTAAACATTTTTCCCTTCCAGAACATAGATTTGCTAGAATAGATTTATCAATATTATCCCTTTCTGATAAAATAATCGATAAAAGGCACTAATCCAATTAATTTTTTTTTACCAATAATGATACGAATACGTTGATTTACCAATTTTTTCCCTTCATTATTGCTCATAAGCCTTCTATAAAGTTTAGGTCAGGTCAATCAAGAATTTACGAAAGTAAACAAAAAACGCGTTGTTGGTTCAGATATTATCTTATGTAACTTTCTATGCATAAATTCTTCATAGTAAACAAAACAGAAAATATGTAAATATTAGTAAAATAATGCAATTATTTTCCGCCATTACTGTATATGGCTTTGTAAAATGTTGATGCATATATAATAAATACAATACTAATTAATAAATCCACAATGGGAAGGTATTTAGCAATCTATATAAGAATAATTTGTCCTTCCAATAAGTTAAAATGACACAAACCTTTGTGAGTAACAAATTCGGGTTGTAAATAGAAATGTTCCTACATGATGGGATGTCCGGCTATTTCTGGTGGTTATGATGTAACGGTAACGTATTAAGGTAACGTATAGTACAATATTAGAGGATTGGCTTAATATTTTACCCAAAGTTAGAAATCACGGGACAGGCACATACGTTCTCTAACTATTAGCGAGGCTAAATTATAGAGATCCGCGTTGTGTAAGAATTCCTTTTTTGATAGCAGACTTGGACTTTTTAAAACGTTCGCAAAGTTTATTGTTAAATTCGAATAATAACAATGCCAAGTACTGTAGCAAACAGAACCAAAATTCTTGGTCCTCATTTAACGAACAAGAAGTTGTAAATAAAAAAATCGGATATAAAAAAAAACGCATTTGGTTTTTCATGTTTCAAAAAGCAAAGCAAAAATATACATGAATGCCAAATGCTTTGCGTTGCGCGCAATAACGCTAGGAATTCTCGGCATTGCATTGTTACCCTTAACATTCAATTATATTTGAATATTTGCTTTATATAATATAATATATATTATATTTGTTTATCTATTTGACGTAATAATAAAAACTTGTGATAGAAAAGGTGTAATGTTATGTGTGTGTGTGGGGGGGGGGGGGGCACATGCGCGGATAATAATTTTTCAAGCGGCGATCGGGAAATATGACTTCCTGTTTTAGATGCTTTTTCTGCAACCGGATATGGTTACAAGTACAAAGAATTGGAGACTTTGTTAAGTGGAGAGAGATCCATCACCTGAGCCAATAATGCAATGGAATGTATCACAGAAATCGTAAAAAGTTTATTGCAATCCATATCTGGTATTTTACATAAAAAAATTTTTTTCTTACTCAATAACGACACAGTTTTTAATTTTTGTCTAACAATAAATATAATACACATAAACCCACTTTTTGTTATAAACTTATATTAGAGAATAAGAATGGCTTGTTTTCTTATAAACCGAGTTAGATCACATGATCTCAAACCCAGTTCCAGGGTAATAACCTGAATGCTTAAACTTCGTGCTACTCAATGCTCAATGTACATAGGCTTAATTACATGTGTGATAAAGTTCCCAACAAACATAAAAAACCGTCTTATCGGCTATACAAAAAAAAGCGTAGTATAATGGAATGGTCTGGAAAAACACAAGAAACCTATATGGGGAATTTTTATCAATAATATGGATGAAATAAATCGATAGATATATTTTGTTGTATGTTTTGTATGTTTTGTATGGTTTGTATGTTCTGTATATTTTGTTGGATAAAATATGTACAATATAGTCCTGTCGCACCGGAATCACTTTCAAACCATGTGTGTGTGGGTTTGTCATCACTTATAATAAAGTCACCATCAGTGTCCCTGGTGTACAACCTTCCGTCGTCGGTCTCCAACAGTAAATCGGGGTACTGTTCAACGTCCAATTCATTCGCTTGATAAACACATTCGCTCTCATAATCGGGGTTGTATTGATCGATGCTACGTCTGCTTTCCTCGCACACATTCTCGCTACTGCTGCTACTATGATCCATAAACGCATCCTTGTTCAAATTTTTGAACAAGGCTTTAGACCTTCTAGGACGTCTGGCATGTCTAGATTTTCTTGGTTGGTAAGTGTAGTCGGGATACATAATATTATGTTGATATAGAGCCAATTTAGCAAGCACGCGAAAGTACTGTTTGACATTGCTCGGTTGGTTTTTCCAGTGTACGCCGGCAATTGCCGAGATCTCATGAAGAGTGTACATTGCATTAGGATGTTGGGCGCGTAGCTGACTTTCGAAATCTTTGCGAAAGATAACCCATGAATTCTGAGGACGAGGAGGAAGATCTTTCTTGAAACGAGTGCGGCGATGTTTGGGGATGGGATTTAAAAGAGTGTCAATTGGAAGAGTAAGAATGTAGGGAGGGGCAGTCAGGAGACTTAATTCGGAATGAGTAAGGCAGCTAGTATAGCAGGCAGATTGAAAGATGGAATCGTTGGATTGATCGTTAAAGGATCCAACATTGGAAAACGTTGTCGTTACGGCGTTGTAGGTAGACATGAATGTAGTGATATCAAGTTGATTGATGGACGATGAAGTGTAGATTATGAGATATGATATTGTATCGTTATGTTCTTTGAAAGATGGTGGGGGGTAAATAGAAACATTCGACAGGTATATATAGAGTTTAATAAATATACAGGATAATTTACAATCAATACGGGTTGGTTTCGTAAACCGGAAGAAAAATTATTACAATGTATCACAATTGTTGTGTTACACACCACGGAGGATGAAGGTTTATGCGATATTCAAAGCCGGATTTGTAATTAGTATGAATTTGCCTGTTTTTCAAAGGCAGACTTGCAATTTTGCCAATTGACTATTTAAAGTAGGCCCAAAAAGACGGGTTGCATCTGAATGGGAGGGGTTTTCGACGGCAAGGTCGGTCGACTATGCTAAACCAAGTCTCTCTGAATTGATGATGTCAGTCAGACGAGTCATTGTTACGATAATCATGATCGTCATGATGGAAAACAAACGACCCAAACAAGTAAAATCTAAAAACTGGTGATTTGCAACTACCAAAAGAAGATACTTGTCGTCAATTTACTAAAATTATCATCACCCAATGCCCTGCAAGCATGGGTTTGTAGTATATAAACAATAAGTCATTATGAATTGTGTCCAAGTTTTTGTGCATCCATTGGGCGGTCTTGTTTGTTGCAAAGATGGCCGTATCGATTGTCTTTGTTCACGTATTATTCCTGTCAAACTGGATGAACTAACAACCGGAAGAGAATGTAAACACCAAAGGGGTACGGTCATACCGTTAAAGTGGTTCGTTGCATGGAAATAATAGGCATCGCACGCGCCTTTGTTTATTTTTGTTCACAGTTCGGATGGCTCCCCTAAGGTCAGGGTTATGCATGTTTCCTGATTGGAATTACGCCAGATCGCCAATCGACGCCCCACTTTTGCTTTTCTGTACAATTTCCCCCATACTCCATTATTGCACAGATGTCTTCATGTGAATGATCGCCGTTTCCAAAATGTGTATTTACCTGTTTGTGACCAAAGAGACAACA
Organism: Paraglomus brasilianum; assembly: GCA_910592345.1. NCBI lineage: Eukaryota > Fungi > Glomeromycota > Glomeromycetes > Paraglomerales > Paraglomeraceae > Paraglomus > Paraglomus brasilianum. The sequence continues at coordinate 46,463 of CAJVPI010000146.1, forward strand.
GCATGCAAGAAATGATCGACTCCTTGTATATGGCCGACTATTTGGCATGGAAAAAAAACTCTTATAGTTTGCCATGCATGCCAACACATATCAACACATACAAACACATACCAACACATACCAACACCAACACATACTAATAACACTAATACTATAACTTAACATAAACAATACACACACGATTCTATTATTATTATCCACTCCACAAACCTGTTAAACCTGTTCCTAGTTGGTTTGGCTCGGTTATTTTTGTTCCATGTGTTCAATGCCTATTCCGCCCTCCCCACATTACACAATTATTGATTGGTGCACTAGACTATGGGGTAAATCCCACGCAAAGGTTTGAATGGGTGAAAAATCATCGTGTGAGGAAAATTTCTCAAGACAAAGAAATCTCAACACAGAAATCCCAACACAATGCGAAAATCTATTATCCGTTCTCGGGTATTATTATACAATGTAAACATCTTGTGAAGTTACACTGCTAAAAAAGGATATTTGGGCAAGTTAATGACAAAAGAGAATGGAATTCGTTGAATAATAGCAAGGTACAAGGTATTATTGCAGATATGTAACTGGTAATCGTTTGAGAATGTTAATGTACACAGAAAATGGCCTGATTTTTGATAACGGGGAAAGAAAAGAAATACCATACCTGCTCTAACTGTAAAGGCATTAGCATAACGCGCGCCTGCCATGTAAAGGAAATCAATCCATTTACATTGGGCATCTCAGTTCCCCAATTCATGAACATTCTAAGCAAGAATGGCTAATAAGGAAATTGGCAGATAGTAATAGCATTAAGCATGCCTGCTGGAAACGTTAGAATGAACGTTAATACGCCGGTTGTTAAGTGGCGCCCCCGAAATATTGTCCGCGAGGAAAACAATACAACTTAATGCTTTATTCAAATTTACAACCGCCAAAAATCAACTATGCGATTTCTCGTGGACGTTGAGATTGAAAATTTGCACGTGGTTTTCTAGAGTGTAAAATTGCTCGTTTAGTTTTAATTGCTCCCATGTCAATTACTTGCAAGTCAGATTCATGCTGTCGCCATCTGTGCATGTGCGAATCTGCAATATTATGCGTGGTTTCCATATCCGGCGGCTCATTACGTCAACATCCCAACGCTATACTAGCAATTAGACTCAACTCCAGACATGACCACCACGTCGCCCACTGTACACTTTTTGTCGCAAGTATGTCTTAGCACCTACTGCGAAAGGGATTGGATAACATAATAGATCACATACAATATACCAACTAACGTACATATTCAACAGGAAACGACTACACTAATAGTAAAAAACCTCCCCAATCTACCCGAGCAAGACATACACGAGTTTCTGAGACACTTTGGCGCGCAGGATATACGAATACTCAATTCACAGCACTCGGTAAGTTAGGGAAATTCGCAACATAAGCTTAAACAGCACTGGAATCTCGAGTCCTCGTTCCCATCTAACAGACAATCGTTATATTGAAAAGCCGCATTCAGCCTTTATAGACTATCCCGATCGTCATACAGCAGCAACAGCATTCCAAAAGATTAGTTCGCTCGAGCCTGTTTACGGAAAGAAGATACGCGTAGAATATGCATTGCCATCTCACGCAACGTTGGTTAGGGACAGATCGAATAGGGAGGAAGCAAGCGAAGAAAGAGACGGCGGAAAGAACGAAGCCGGAGAGAGTGCATCATGGAATCAGAAAGATACTATGCAAACAACCGGACTACAGTCGCATCAACAAATTCAACAACTACAATCGCAGCAACTACCACCACCACAACAGCAACAACCATCGTCACAACCACATACACAACTATTACCACATATGGCAAATATAATACCATCAATGGCTTCGTTTGATCCGTCATCTACGTCTTCCTCATACGCACCATACTCACATCCTCCGCCGCCGCCGCCGCCGCCACCACCACCACCACCTCCACCGCCTGAGCCTGTTGCGCCTTCATTGGGGTAATGTATGTGTGGTTACGGGAGTAGTGATTTGATAGCAAAGGAAAAGTCAGTCTCTATCGTAAGATTTGAGCAAGACTATTGATAAAGAGTCGTCTGCTTACTCTCGCCCGATATCTGTTCCTGCACTTTCCGTCTCTTTACCCCTCTTTCTCACCCCCCCCCCCCCTTTAATCTACATATCTAAATTCAAAAATATCTTTTATTTTTTAGAATAAACTATCCCTCAAATCCCCACTTACACTATCGCTATCCTCCACCAACAGTAGAAATTCTCCAAAACATTACATCTGCCATTGCTGCAGTTCCGCGGCTCTACACTCAAGTATTGCATTTGATGAATAAGATGAATTTACCGCCGCCGTTTGGGCCCGTTTATGAAAACAGTGTCCCGGAATTGGTAAGAACGAAATGGGGTTGATCAAAAAAGTGGGGGGGGGGGGGGGGGGGGGGGGGAAGAAAAAAAAAGGGGGGGGGGTTGTGTTTTTTTTTTTCCCCCAAATTTTTTGGGGGGGGATTTTTTTTTTTTTTTTATTAATTTTTTTTTTTTTAACCC
>CAJVPI010000147.1:0-48984 GCA_910592345.1 Paraglomus brasilianum
GTTTGTAATTGAGATTTCTTAATAAACTCATCGAGTTGCTTATTGTTGCTAGTCCATCCATTGGATAATTCTTTATGACCGCAAATGCACCACACAGGACTACATCGGAGTATTCCACATGCGGAGCAGAATCCATATCGAGAATAACAGTCGTAAAAGCGTTTATCAGCAACCATGTAATAACTACCGTCATACTTGGTAAACCCTTTTATAACTCGGTTGCGCAAGAAAAGCCATTTTGGGTATCTTCTGAACTGATTAACGACGTCGTTGTCCTTGCGCGTTGGAAGTGAGTATATTCTAGCGAACTCAGTCACAAATGTTGGTGTGCATTCTTCGCTACTTCCAAGTAATAGTAACATTATCTTGTCATCATGATATTTTTTCTTGCGAATAGCGTAATGAACGTTATTAGTTTGAGTTGGCTCTATGTCAGCAATTTGCGAGCAAGGAATCCATTCAAGTCTTGAGCATTTATTTTCACCTTCCAAGGAGGATTGGACCAAGTTATCAATTGTTGGGTTATCAATAACCCCTGATGCTAACGACATAGTTTGAATTAAAAAATTTTTTTACTACACTATCTGAATGTTCGTTCTATGTGTGCAAATCTTAGGCATATTACTTATCTTTTTGCTTATTGGTTCGTCAAAATCGTTTTTTTCTTTCTTTCACATGACCTTCAAATACTGTGTGGTGAATCTTATATACCTGTATTAATATTACGCCCGAGGGTAAGAGGCGCTTTTACAGTATATCATTCTTGTCATGCTAAAAGCAGTATGCTAAATTTATTATACACGTATACCGCACAAAATGTAATGATTAATAAAGTTTAAAATTAATCAATTAATTCGCTCGACGTAACTAATTTACTACTTTATTTAAGAAGATAGAATTCCATTTCCTCTGTCAAAAATTATCGCACGGTTGAAACTGGTAGCTTTATGGCCCTTGCTAGCTTGGGACACCTTTATTCCAATAATATATAACTTTCGTTTATTGACATTTTGATAGCTCAGTTTGCATAAGTTTATGTTTTATTATTTAACATGCGTAGTAGACAATTTTCTGCAATAGTTAAGTTTTTTGTTGCATACTGTATAAATATTAAATTATTAGCAAGTACGGTCAACATAAACACAATTCAAAAACCTTTCTTGTATTTCCGACAAAATATTAATAACCAACGATATACTCGCCATCGCTTCTATCAATATGTCCAGCAATCGTTCCGCATTCCTTTCATCCGAAATGCCACTTAACTCTTATATCGTCGTCCTTCCTATAAACTACAACAAATTGCGTTCTCGGAAGCTCGTTGACCACCATTGTAGAAGTATACTGTTTGTTTAGTTATCCATTTGTGGATAGTAGCGCCTTGAACACAGAATGCAACTTGAACAATTTTTCGATCATCATTTATGTCTGTGCAATGCAGAATATAGAGGGTGTGCATATAATTACTAACTCCCAAGCTTGGGATAAACGAGAAATTGATTGACCTACTACCATTTATTCATTAAAGATTTAACTCATAGACAAAAAAGAGTATATAAAATATGCGTCTTTTTTTAACAATAATGTAATATCTAATATCAGTAAACTTTTACTTATTTTGTTTTCTGTTTCTTATTCGTAGTTGTACGTCTTTTTCTTGTATTTGATTGTTCAATGACAATATCATTATCATTGTCACTGATAACAACTTCTTCGCTATTTGTGTTAATGTGAGCGTCTATTTCGGTAATGATATCATTTTCTAAAGATTGATTAGCGAGAAAATATCGCTAATTTTTGTTTCGACGCGCGTTGCAAGGAGATGGTGCTTGTAGAGGTTGTTATTGGCGAATTTGTGCAATTCTTTGTTCTATGTCTAATTTTCCGCTAGTTTGGCCAATAAGATGTTATTATTTTCCCACAAAATATTGATAGTGGCGTCACTTTCGACTTTGGTAGAGATAAAAAAAAAAATTCCAGTCACATGAACCAATGAATTTCTTTTTTGTTTTACAATGCCGTTCTTTAAGCGGCCATTAAGTGGGTGAGTCAACATTATTGTATACGATCTTTTGTCAAATATGGTTTTACTTGTATCGGTAGTGTGTAACCCGTTAGCATTATTCGTAGTGTTGCCGATTAAGTGTGCGACTGGTTTCGAAATGAGAATATAATCTTCGTCTATGTGTAATCGAATGCTCGTCGTTATTAGCGTTAAAAGAATTATCTTTATGTGGCGTAAATTTCCCTGAGATTTGGTACACTCCGTTCTCTTGAAGTTGCTGTGTGGTTTCAGATGATGTATTGTCTCCCTCTATTAGATTGTTTTCGGACGCGTATGCGGTAAATTTGTAAAGCTGATATCCGTCTTCTGCATTGATTCTTGATATGGCGGAGCCTTTTTGAACGGTCTTATTGTTATAAGTCTTGTCCGCAATAGAAACTATGTACATAATAGCCGTGAGAGTTGCAATCATTTTGTTTAATAGTAATCAGTAATAATGGGGTTGTTGGATAATAGATAGCAAAGAAGCTTTAAGATGTGAATAATCGCAATTGTCTTTTATTTATAACTTTGATGTAGTATTTGAGTTGATAATAAACTATAATTGATTTTTATTTCATACTTTTACTTCTTTTTATTGGTGTCTTTCTTGATAAACTAACAAATTTACTATTAGTGCGAACAATTTGTTGGTTATTTTTGGGCAAAGCTATTTATTAATTGAGAAGTAAAGGAGTGGGCTTGATTCGAAATTGTGTGTCGTGCGCTTATGATTTGGCGAAGAATAGGCGTATGGAAACCGTTCTTGAACAATCGTTGCTTACAAGATAACACGAATGTCACAGTATAATTGCTGTGAATGGTGAGATAATTGGAAGCTAAGATTTTTCAAACTTAGCGTTAAATAACAAATTTAGTATGCGGTGGTTTTATTGGTGATTCGTTTCGAAAGGTTCGCGCACACTATGGTGCAGGACATCTATAGCCCGAAATAAAATACCCAACTTTCAAAACCCTAAGGCTTTATATTAGAGGGTTTAGAGAAAAACTAATCCGTAAGAATGATAGAGCAGACAAAGCAGAATAAAAGTTACGGCTTAAAATTTTTAATCAACTAAAAAGTTTCGAGTTTTAGGCATTTGAAAAGCAACAGTTTTCTTGAGTTTCTTAAGGAAAAAGAAAATTTCCAGTTTTGTGTAACATTACATTATCCATTTATTGTTCTCGTGTTAACACTCTTTATTGTTTTACTATGCCTCGACCTATTAAAAGAAAAGCCGCACATAAAAAAACGTGGCGGTATTAGTATATGGATTTGTATAGACACGGAGTTACAAGTAAGTTAACGGAATACGTTGCTAGAAAATATAAATCGCACAGAAAATGCATGGGAGGAATTACGAACAAATTAGTTCGATCAATTTTCTTAAATGCATTATATAGGTAAGTATGTGCTGTTCAATCTGCAACATTGATTTCTCGGAATTTGACAAAGTGTTGTAATTTTATAATATATTCTTTTACCGTTGTTTCTATTATTATTATATCTCATCTCCTGATTGATCCGATACAGTTGCTATTCGGAATTCTATCCCCTTCTTCAGCCACATGCTGCTAATTCTACATACGCATTTATACATTTCTTTGACAATAACCCAAAGATTTTCGACCGGATTTAAGGGTTATTGGAGGCCCAGTCCAGAATTTCCGGAAAACTTTTCGCTAAGAAATGCCCGAGCAACATGGCTTGTATGCTTCGGGTTATCTTGATGGAAGCGTTGATTTCTTGCTTATGATTGTGCAAAATGTCAACGTAAGACTTCGCATGCATAATGTTTCTAAAGTAAAATAGAGAAGTATTTCATAATAATAATATAAAATCCTCCCCACGGATTAATGTGATCCGCGTGTAACTCTCAACTTCTTTTCTAGGACTGCCTGACGATTTTGATTTTACTATTTATAGTTATAGTCGCAAAAAAAATAAAATCGAGGATAAAGCGTAGTATAACGTGACCTGATTCTTGCAATACATTGGTCAATTTTGTATGTCAGCCAATGAAATTGCTTCGCTTTAGCCTACCATTATGGCAAATAGTGTGCATGAAATATATTAATACATGTATAATGTGCTGCTTTGAAAGAAAAGATTACTACCTCGTCTCATTATAACGAATTCTCCTCGGTATAACGGGTCGGATGTTGGTATTGTTGCAGCAATATCCCATATTAATATAGTAAACACTGACCAAAACCTTCCAGAAAGACTCTTCTACTGTTAATATTTATATCAAGATCATTGATGAGATAAATAGAATAGTAATGAACAGGGAATAAAGTTTATAATAAATAGAAAGCGAGTAATAACAGTAGTACATATAACACGTGGTTTCCCAACGTAATCACCCCCACTTCACTCATTATCCAATCAAAAATCCATCCGATCACTACTGAGTTTTCTCCTCTCACGCACACAACTCTTACATCAAAACTTCTCACATTAATACACGGCATAATACAAATAATGTCTGCAAAAAACCAGGCAGAGTTCGAAAAGCTGTTATATAGTTTATTAGAAAAGAAGCCGCCTGGAACAAGTGCGTCGAGGATAAAAGAATTAACAAAGATCGCACTCAATAGCCCAAAGGTATAGGGTGGGAAAGACAGGGAGAGCGGAGAGAGCAAGAGGTGTGCAAGCGGGGTGCAAGCGGGAGAAATCGAAAGTGGGTGCATGTAGAGAGTGTGAGCAATTGATAAAAGAAATATTATGACCCTTATGAACCGGCTGCATGCTTGGTAATGAAGAGAGGATACATTGGTTCACTCAAGGATACTGTCAAAAGACATATGTTCATTTACAGATCATTTATAAACCAACAGATACTGCTCCTAATGTACAATCTTATTTATGTTAATCTGTCATCCTCCTCTTCACCTCTCATTTTTTCGCCAATAATATAGGAATACAAACAAATCGCTCATTGTGTGCAGAAATTCATTCATCGCTGTGCATCAGAATACAAACTCGGTGGTTTATACGTCCTCGATTCGATAACTCAGGCAGCACACCGACAGAAAACCGACAATGGGGATGTACCCACATGGACGGTAGAGTATTTGGACAGGTTTGAAAAAGGACTGGAAGACCTGTTTGCTGATATTATGCAATGTCCTGAAAGAGACAAGGTATGGGATTTGAGAGGCATAAAAATAGTGAGGTGGACTGAGAGAATAGCAAAAGGACATAAGAAGGCATAGAACTTGTTTAATACCGTGGATAATGTTAATTCTTGCCCAAACGTTATTTTACGCGCGTTACGTGATTATTTGATTCATTTTACTTACAAATACCGCTCGATATTGAGCGAATATTAATTGTGTTAGGCCTGGGCTCATAACTATGAATTTTTTAAGCATTATTAACAGAGTTGAAAGATGCATGCTTTTTACGGGTTGGAGAATTTTGGACAGATATTGTGTAGTAGATATTTTAGCAATAATTGAATATGGATGAATTCATTTTTCCAAACGGTTTTGCATTTTTACATGTCTCATTTCTCAACACGAGCTCCATTACTTCCTGCTCAAAACTAGTCTATTTGCCTTACACAGTTACGTCACAAAAAGTCTTCTATCACACGAACTAACTCGTTTTCTTTTCTCTAATCAGGAAAGGGTTAAAAAAGTTCTTGATATCTGGATCAAACGACATGGAATTTATGAAGATAACCTTTTACAAAGAATAAAAACTCGTTATTTTCCCGAAGGTGACATCATCGATGGTGTTAATGCGCGAGATCCAAGATTAAGAAGTGGAAATGATGGGAGTACCATGCTTGGTGCGAATTCTGGTGCTAATTCACAGGGTAAGAAACAAAAAAGTGGTTAAGCGAGAATGGAAAGGTGTATATATGACCGGGTGGGTCGTACTTTACTAGTACAAGTGTTATCTAAGCGTCAAAAATTAAGGTTAATTCATAAAGATCAAAACCCCCATATATTCTAACTTAAACAATTTTACATTACTAACATTTATCAATTTATCCTTTATCGCCACCTTCCTTCAGCTCAACTAAACGGTACTTCGTCTCAAGCACTCGACCAATCCACCCTCCTCCGAACATTAACCACGCTAAACTCACTTACGCAAGGCAACCTAAAGATTCCTTCACTATTAACTGATTCTATCTCCTCCCTCCAGAGTAGTCCAAATAACATAGGCACAGGGACAAACGCTGGGCAAGGATTTATAGGAGTTAACGGACATTTAACGCAAGAAGCAATGCAAGGTGTTTTGCCAGTATTGCAGGGAACATTACCACAGCCACCACCGTCGCAAACACATCCACAAATGGCAAACACGGCGCAGGGTCATCAGATTAACGGTAACCAGAATCGACATTGCGAACTATGAGTTTTTTGTGTTGATTGTTGACTTTTTTAAAAGTCGAAAGTTTTGATTACAATATTTTTACTCTTTTATGTGACCGGTGACAATTAGCCGATTCGCGTAGTCCAGCGACTTCGGGCATACCGTCTAACGCGTAAGTGGTTTTTTTTTGTTTCTTATGTTATTGTTTATGAAATTTATGCGGTAAGAAAAACTTCACAAGAGGAGGATTGGGATGCCTTTGTCTTAGCCACGACGACCGATGGATGCCGATGAAATCTACGAATTGGTGACGTTCTTTGCTCTATCTTCCGTATTCCCTTCATTTACTCCTTTTCCAAGAACACTTTGACTTTTACTCGCATGATCCTTTTTTTCGTGTTTGATACATATATCATAATACACACCCAATTTCTTATATATCACCCTTTCTCCATCTTAATTCGATTTACCATTCGCCTACGGAGGGAAAACGACTATTATCTCATCAAGAATAAACAATAATTTAACGCACAGCAAATCTCATTTCCTTTCTTTTCGCCTATCATTACCCATTTACTACTATTATTATTACAACCTCGGATAAACATGCTCAGTCGCACAGATCAAAAACGACACAGAGAAATAAAACGTTTATTAAACTATTTCTTGAATATTTCTCAACAGAGAGTTTTTAAAGTTTTCTCCTTAACTCTCTCACTTTAATTCCCGTAAAAGAACGACTACGTGTTGATGCAGACACTTGGACGATATTATGTCAAGGACGCATGTTGAGAATATAATATGAGGACGTATGCACTTGTAGACGAGAAATAGCACAAATTCACTGGAACACCGGACGTCGTGGCTCGATCACTTCTGTTTGTGCTTCTTCTTTTCCAATTCATCCAAATCTCTATAACCTCCCGATATTCTATTATAAATCCAGTTTAGTCATTTTCCGTCGGGCTAATCCATCTGTTAATTTTCCTTGTTATTTCGAATAAAAAACCCATCCGAAAAATCTCTATGAACCCAATCAATAGACCCCAACCCTCGGCGTCAGGATCGATTAGTGTAACGCCCAACCATCAACAATTTGGCGGAGATTCGTTAATATACCAAAATCCACCTCCACCACAGGGAACAACGGGGGATGTGAACGTAAGTGCAACATTGAGTCGATCTCTTCATGTCATAAAACAATCGATATAAGTGAAACCGTATATAATGGGCATGTATTTGGCGAAATCATGTGGATTTACCTGCTCTATCGCATTGTATCAGCCATATCAATGGTCACAATCACAACCAGGGCAACCACACCCTCCACCTCCAGGGCCAGGGTATACCGCTTGGGATGGGTTTCCAAATGCGCAACCTCCACAACATCATCCTCTACAGCACGGTCCGCATGCCCCTCATCCGGCTCACTCATGGGATTCGTCTAATCCTCCGGCACCTACAGACGAAAGCGGAAATTATGGACAGCTCGGACAGCCCGGCCATCCGCAGCAACTCGGGCAGAATCCGGTACGTCCCGACGGTCGTGAGGGCACATCCGGGCCACATGGAATTGGAGATTTAAATCAACCATTGGACGGCGCGTTAGAGGAAGAAAAAAGTATTGCTTACGAAGACCCTAATCTGCCCAAGGATTTTATTAAGAGTAAGGATTTTCTTGGAAGGGGGGCTGACTCTATGGTTTTATTCAAAGGTTCGATGGGTTGGATATCTAACAACGTGTCCGAATATCTCTTGTCACAGTTTTGAGCAGAACGCTGTATGTCGGAGGAGTAACCCAGTCAACTACGAAGGAACGACTCTGGGAAATTTTTTCTTGTCATGGGAAGGTTGTGAGCGTAACGGTGAGTCTGCCATATTTAAATCATGTTCCTTGTATTCTTTGGGGAAATCGTTTGTGATTTTAAATGGGATGATCTTTATTGTGTTAGCTTAATTATGACAAAAACAACGCTTTTGTAAAAATGGACACACGGAATGCTGCTATACGGGCGATTGCGGATAAACGAGTCAAGGTAATTAATTTCATACTGGCATATATAATTGGAAACAGAAATGATATGGGACAACGAGAATTTAGATTATGCTAACATAACATGCTCATTATCTACATTACTTAGTACTACGTAGGTTACCAGCATAGATCTTTTCATCCCCTAAGTTCCAACATTTACTAACTTATCCTCGACCGTGCTTTCCCAGGTTCGATGGGGCGTAGGCTTTGGCCCAAAAGACTGCTATAATTTTGCACATGGCGAATCGCTAATCCCACTTGACCGCCTAACAGAGACAGACCGGAAATGGTTATTGACGTCCAAAATGGGCGGAACGGGTGGCCGACCCATACTTGGCGGCATTGTCCTTGAAGAACCAGATATTATAGTCGGTGAAGGATATTCAAGCGGATCGGCCAACAAACGAGTTATGACGCAAATTATTGATGGTAAGGTCAAGACTAATACGAAGGGTGAAGGTACGAGTACAAGTAGTATGGATGATGTTGTTGGTATCGATAGGGAAGAGAAAGAAAAAAAGGGCGATGGCATGGCTTGGATGTCACCACAGGGGGACGCATCGATAGAATCCATGAGCACGACGAGTCAAGTATCAACTACTGCCCCAACATCTGTTCAGCTTGCAGTACCACCCTTTGGAGCCCCGCCGGCTCACATCCAGCTACCTTCATCCCAGCAACAACAGCAACAACACGCACCAATCCATTCTCCGCCAATACGTTCTCCACCAATACGTTCTCCACCAATACGTTCTCCACCAATACGTTCTCCACCAATCCACCCTCCCCATCAAATTCCGCCTGGCACTCTGGCCAATGCACAACACCTTAACCCTCCACCTACTCATATGTTGTCTGGACCTCCACCACCGAGTAATGGTAGTGGTCCTGTCCCACCTCTACATGCGCACCAAGAACCTGCTTTTCCCTGGACACACGGAATACAAAGCAACGACAACGCACATAAGATGCATCCAGAAAATGCACCTCCACCGGGAGCGTATCCGGGAGAATTCATGTCGTCAGCAGCTGCGCCCCCTGGAATGCAGGAAGTACGTAATAGTGGTATTGGAATGGGTACGGGAATGGGTACGGGAATGGGTACGGGAATGGGTGCAGGTTTACAACAGCAAGCACAACCACCTCACGGACAGTATCATTATCAGAGAGGAGGCCCGAGGCAAGGGAGGGCCGGAGGAGGATTCGGATACAATCATAATGATGGAAATGTTGACGCATATCGTAGTCATCATTCGAACGATCCACATGCAGGCGATCCACACATGAACATTGCTCATATGCAGATGGGCGGTCCGCACATGAATAATCCACATATGAATAATCAACACGCAAATATGCATCATCCACCGCAGCCACCGCATCATCCACTACATCCTCACGCTCATCCGCACGGACATCCTCATGGTCACTCGCCAATACAAGATAACAGACAATTCCGTCCTCGCGTCGGTGATGCTCGTAACGCAAAGGATACGCGAGGTAAAAGAGACAAACGAAAGCGAAGGGATCGATTACGAGGTGATCATTACAGTCCACCGCGAGATGATAGTTACATACGTAAGAGGTCAAGATGGGATGGAAGTGGGAGTAGTAGCGGGAGTGGCAAGTGAGGAGCAGAATTCGGAAGAAGAGAAGGTGGGAGGAGGGATAGAGAAAAAAGTGAAATGATGAAAAAGTGAAATGATGAAAAAGTGAAATGATGAAAAAGTAATTTCTGGTTTGATTGTGAACGGTCATGTGATTTTATGAATGAAATGAATCAGACATTTTGTATAGAGAAGATTTCTTCTTTTTAGAATTTTTTTTTTTTTTCATTCAAAAAAAATGAACTTTCGGATGTACAATTTTCGTGCATGACAGCATACGAATTAGAAGTAACTGTTATATTGGTATCCGTCTCAATGATAAATAAACCCAGGATCAAATGACGATACCGATTAACTGTATTATTAAATTCAATATTGATATACTAGACTTTGGCATATTAATATCATTAGTATTCTCTATTAACAGTCTAGTCATTTCATCTTATTCACTGTCGGAAACATAAACAGATCAGTATGCGAAAATTTTTGTGTTAGTAGGTAAGGAAAAAAAAATATATATATATATATATATTATAGTTTGTCAACTTTAAATGTTTCCGTTTTTTATGTGGTGAGAGGCCTGTGACAAGGAGGCCATATCTGATAGAGATTTGCGCTTGTTGGTCAATTCCTTCTCCTTTTGTATGACGATCTACATAACAAATGATTTAGTAAGCGTAAACGCTTTGAAATATCAAGAATTCCGATATGAACATTAATATGGTCAAAGAAAAAAGAAAGATCACGTGCCAAAGGCTGATTTTTGTATTTAGGCCAAATTTACAAATCATTGAACCTGCCAAGTTTGGACCGAGACATGATTTGAATCGAAATATTCCAAAAATTGAACGATTCTTTCATTCACAGCAACAACTCATCCATGCCCGATTGGCCCCGTCTATTTTTTCCTTTTCTCATGTTTTTGCACTTTTACAGTCGATACTGATACGTTAGAACAATATTATCTACTTTTACAATAACCGCAAGCAAAGTCTGTTGACGGGTATTCGCCTACTCAGATGTTTGTTTTTAGCTGGTTGAAAGTGGGTGTTGGAAGCGTCCAAGACATCTTGCAAGATGTTGATTCATGCTCTTATTCAAATTCTGTAAACCTTACGTTTAATGGTATGCTTTTGAAATTAAAGAAGATTGGGCCTTTTCTATATCGAGCGAGTTTTGATCTAGGTGGTATTATCTTTAAACCGGAACTGCGCGTCTAAAGTTCTGTGTAATATTCGAGAGAGACATTGTAGGGCGATAACGATTAATAATCTATAAAGACAAGCCACAAACTGGTTTGCAAAGTCAAAGAAAAAACGGGGTTCAAAAGAGTACTGATTTTTGACTTGCAGAGAATATGCAAGAAGGATAAGTCAGATCTGCTGAGGAACGTGACAAAAAATTAAATTTTTTTTCCAAAAACTAGAAAATTCTATATGGAAATTGGTTTTTTGCACAAAATAGAAAATCGAATAAACGACGGGGGTGTGGGCAAATGTTTATGCAAACAAACAACTAGAAAAAAAAAAGTTCCCACTAGTTTTAATGTAGTATATTATTTTAATGTAAATGACGTAGTAATGACCGACCAATGTTGAACTATAGTTCCAATGTTGTCAGTGCTGGTACTGTTACACGAACAAGCATCGGATCATTTTCATTAATAAGAACAACAGTAATGTGACAAATAACTCTCCTTTTTTTTTTCTCTTTCAAACACAGCTTGCCGCGATCTGGATCTGAATCACGACATTTGCATCGAAATTTCACAACGGACTTTTGGGATCCAGAATAAATCCAACGGTTACATTGACAGTTAAAGGCAATTGACAATACGCTATTTAGAAAAAGGAAAATTTTTGACAATAGAATATCTAAAAAGGGAATTAGAAAGAGTATTAGCATCGACTTATGGTTAAAGTCACCATCTGTATAATAAACAATAGCATCAAAGACAGCGGTTTTTTCATTATCTTTTGTAGTTGAACAAGTTTGGCGCTTTCCATTTTACTCAAGTGATGCAAATAGATATGTTGTGTAACGCATATTACACATAGTACAACAGGTTTTTACTGATAGCGGGAGCGTGTAACAGTTGCTATTTATTATTATTAGAACAAATGTTATAAATAAAATGAGACCACAAAAAGCGAAGAGACGCACCAAACCCTTGTACTTGTAAAACACAGTGTCAGTCAAAAAGCCCCTCAGTGTAAAACTTAATTTTTTGTTGGGGATGCGGAAATACAACAACACGCCTTTTTAGTCCTTATAATGAGAATATTATATTGTTGAGTTCACATTATATTACCAAAAATTCGTATATACCCCGAATAGTATTACAGTCGACTGCCGATAATTAGACTCCGACTCCGATCACTATCGTCTTGAACGAGACTTGATCTTTCATATTCAATCAAACTTGTTAATTCGATTGCTTAAATAATTTCCATTAAGCTGGTACATATAACGTTCGTTAATGCAATCCCAGTCAAATCATTTCCATTTAAGGGTTAATTCTTATAGTCAACTTTTTTCCACTTTTATACACTGGTCCATCGCTGTACGACAAGTGTCGGGACTATGATCAAAACCAACATGCTTTGTTTCACTCTTGTCTATCCAGGTAGATAATAGCTTAGTATGCATATGTAGCTTGGAATAAGTCTTACACTATTTATTTTCTTGACTATAATCGATAATTCGACCGGCTGCACTAATTATGCGATAAATTATCCGACCGGCATTAATTGTGTGATATGACAAAAAAATTCCATCATATGTTTATTTCATATCGAAAAAAAAGGCCATATTATAGCCAATCAGAAAAACGGATAAATATCGATATAATGATAAACGATTAAGGAATCGAAGGCCAGACAAACGTAGCAAAAGGCCCTATCTTTATGGACGTTGTAAATGGCTATGCTCTTTCCGGGGACGCTATAATTGCTAAAGCTCGCAATTACGCAAAGCGTTTAGAAATTAATGACTTTAATAGACGGTTGGCTATCTGAGTTTAATGAACTGAGGCAAATCGTAAAGCATGTAGGCTCAGCAGGGAAAAAGAATAAAAGCAAAGTTTCGAAAGCACATTTCCAGTCTAGTATATAATCATTAGGTGTCCGTATTACGAGTGGCTCAAGTGGTTAACAAAAATTACGCAAGTTGAACTATCATTCTCTTACTAGACACGCCTCAGATCAGATGTTTTTCATGCGTCATAAATTACAATTACTTATAACGTGTTTGACACATGGAACGATGTTGATAGAATCAAGATTAGGGACTGCTGGCTAAAACCGGCCCGACATCGTTCCAAAAATGCAATAATTCAGGAACTAATTAATATAATGGAATGTTAGAAATTTATTCAGTATTTTTGTTTGTATTATGCGGAAAATGCAAATGCAGCACTTGACGATGACAAAAAAAGTCTCTTAGTTGTAAGTCCGCTGAGAACGACTCTGATACAGAAGAAATACAACCATCGAAAAAATTTCCCTGAAAAAAGTCCCCGATATTCTCGAACAACAAGAAAACATCGAATTTAAAGCAGAAGATTTGACAGCCATCGGTCAATAGAGTTAAATTGCATCGTATCTTATTACGTCTTTCAAACTAAAATTTTGTGTCACCTTAAGTACATTAACCTCGGCCGACCTGTAGTACAATATTCGTATTTGCTGCGGCATTCCCCGGACGCTTAGAGCTTTTTGTATATATTTGGGTTTGAATCTGCTTTTATGTGAACAGCCTCTGATGAACCTTACTAGCCTCTTCCATCACTTATATTGTAAGACATATGTTCTGAAAGATTTGCAAACAGATGTTTCGCTTTGAAACACATTACTAATGCTACTATCATTTTTATAACCATTTTGAAGACATTCTGAAGGATATGGACATATTGCTCAATCGGAATAGTAAAAAACTATACTAATATCCGTAATGGGACAACCCAAATTCAAAGTGGGAAGGGCTAACGATGATCCTACTGCAAATAAAAGAAATGTCAGGGTTCAGTTTTTTCCCAGTGTTTCAACACATGTTTTATATAAATGAAACTCTTTAATTGTGACGTGCAAATGGGAATAGCAGTCTTAAACGATGATAGGATAAACCAGTCCCCCTTCCTCGGAATGCCTTCCCTTGCAAGGAAATAACAAACAAACGGGTTTACCATACTAGTTTAGAATAGTAAAGCAATTTCGCAGAAAGAAATGAAACTATATTATATTATCGGCAAATGGTTGGTTCAAAAATTAAATGCGTCTTTGCTTCAAAAGCACATTTGTATTAAATCAATAATTGCACATTGTTCAGCTTTATTAATTAGGCGTACATATCGTTGTTTGCATGTATGATTCTGTTTCCTAGTTTATTCTATTAATTCCCACTAATGAAATTTAACGCCCAAAAATGGGCGATTCAGATAATACAAAGGTGATATTTGAGAGAGAGATTGATTATATAATGTAATCACCTCATCTCAACAATTGCGTATTGGTGGGAACACAAGCTCTTTTGTCAATCATGCTATTGTTTGCAGTCAAACCTTTGCGACTATTACCAGTCCTTCCCGTCAAGACTGTATTATCCTTATTTTCGGAATGGTAAAGTCTCGTACAAAGCCACAAAAGCCATGCGTCTTTTAAACACCATAATTGTATACCTGCCCACTTTTTAGCTTTCGATTGGCAAGTCCTTTTTTCTTCTTTATACTGCAATACGACATTTTATGCATGTTTATCATTATACTCGTGTACAGCAGTTCCATTTAATGGTTCCGTTTTCAGATATCGCCAGTCGTCAGTTCCATTTCATTTAATGGTTCCGTTTTCAGATATCACCAGTCGTCAGTTCCAGTTCCGTTTTCGGATATCACCAGTCGTCATTCCAGTCTTTCTGCTACCCACGAAAATTGTAGCGTCTAGGATACAATCTGTATCCTGGAAAGTTATGGTCTCGCTCGCTCGCTTTCATTCACTAGCCGCATACCATTTAAGTCCGTTTCTGAATAAGTGATAGTGATATGACTATTATTTGAACGTTAAAAGTTTCATATTTTCGTTAATCATAATTATTGTCCAATTCCTCAACTCGTAGAATTAATTGCCGAAAGATCATAAATGATAGAAAGAAATGAAACCGCCCGAATTAAAATGTGGTAAACAACGCTCGTTTACAGTCTGCCGAAACATATAAATATAGTCCTGACATGAACGAACCAGTAATATGTCAATTAGAATTATTATCAGAAATTATACTTTGCAACATTCACCGACTTTTACGGTTTGGCTGTGTGACAGATCCAGCTTGTCGTTAGGTTCTTTTATTGTCGACTTACGTCATTTATAGATATTCAATAAGAGTTTACCAATAATGTCAGGAATTGTTACCACGTGGCTTAACAGATCCTACGTGGAAAGCACAATTATTATTATATGCAATCTAAGTGACAAAGTAACACATTTAATAACCGATGTGTGTGGAAACATGGAAAGGAAATTGTCTTCCTTAAAGCGGGCCAATTCCGGGTATATTTCTACACACATATGCGAGCGAGGATATGTGAATTGTTACTCAATTGAGATAACAAATGCCGAATGCAAAGAATGACATTCACAACATAACAAATTGACTTACATTGCAATATACGTTCTTTGGGCCAAACAATACCACTGTAATAAGACAAACTTATTACAGAAAAGTATTACACATTTGATATAATTTTGATACAGATTTTCTAGTTTTAAGCAAAATATTTAGTATTCCCAAGTTTAATAAAAAAAGAAGAAGAAGCTAAACGTGATGGTTCTCTATAAATAAAAGCAGTTAGTTCAATAACAAAGTTTACAGAAATAGAAGACACTAACTCTGGGAAATTGGTATGCTAAACATGTTGGATAATAAACAAATCCAATAAGAGTAACTACAATCTTAATATACAATAATGGTATTAAGCCGGAATAAGATGCGCAGATTTCTTTGCAGAGTAGGATTCTTCTTTTGTGAATAATAGTAACCAAAGTTTTTTTACAAGAACGGCTGTTCCTTTATTGGAGAGATTGACGTCGGGAATTAATATCGATATTTAACATGGACAAGATTGGCAAGCGATCAACAAACGGTCACTAACCCGAAAAGCAATTGTATAAAATCAACTCAAAATTTAGAAAATCAAAAATCGATTAAAGTTAGCAAATTATAAAGTAGTAGTAGCTTAAATTTGTTTAATGATTATTAATTCAATTTTATTATAAAACCTTTATAAATACTGGATGGACATAGTGTATCACTCACATATTACCTTATCAGAAACTTAATGTTTATTCTTACACTAAATTGTAAAAAAAAAAAAAGAAAGTTACTGTCAAACCGAATTATAATTACCCCAACTTTACTAAAAACAGAAAAGCACTGAACTACGAAACATCACAGAAACATTCCAATGTTGTTATTTACTAAAGTGATTACACATTCCGGTCGCATACTATGCAGTAAGGTGAAACATCAGTTGAACAGATTAATCTATTTGACAAATGCACATGAAAGATATGCATAGCTTGCTGCTTGCTGAAAATATGCATAATCTTCACTCTCAATGGTTACAAATTGTAACCATTGAATTCTTTAGATATGCCGGCTTGCTCTATAGTCATAAGTACTGTTAGTAACATTGCGGTCATGATTAGTTTGTCCTTCTGGTTGCGTACAGGGCCTTTCTCACATTCTAATCCGGCTGAAGCATTTTGGAAAGACGCGTTTGTGCAAGAGACGTTGCGGAAAACATTCGTTTTTCCGGCCAGTTGTATTTTCCTGCAAATGATAAATAAATGCTATCTCACAAAATATCCGATATACAGATCGATATATTAATATGCCTTCTTTGCTTGTCGCCATTATTTTTATTAACATTCTTATTGCCGCATGCTTTTTGGCATATACAAATGTTTGAAATAAAAAAACCTTACGCCAAAAATGTCACACTAAATTAAATGAGCACGTGAATCGTAAATTCTATGATTAGAAACATTGTTTATGTAATTGAGATCAAAAAAAGGGGGTTATTTGATCGTTATGTTTAAAGTCTAATTATAAAATATACGCATTTCGTAAAACCTACCATTGGGGGCCCCTGAAAATGTTGTAATACGCAGGCACAAGTATTTTTTTTCAGATGTTTCTTCAGAGACTATTCTTCCGTCAAAACATTCCTTTTCTGGAAGTTTGATGCTTGTTTGTATAACAAACCGCCCGCAAATACAGAGATATGAGATATGGTGGATAACAGTTTATATCACATTCTTTATATATCATCATATCCCCTCAAACACATCCTTTTTTACCGTTTTGGTAGTTATTCTCATACGATCAGTCAGCAGCGACAAAGGCATCTTTTTTGTTGACCCCAATATATTTTATTACTATCATAGCTTTCCTGCTACACTACGTAGAGAAGAGAAGAAGAAAAAATTTATAATATATAGCGAACACAAACACAAAGTGTGAACCTTTCTAACATTCACGTAATCTCGCCTTTCCTACTACTACCTTGACAACGAGCTCTATACCCGGACTGCTTTTGACAATATAACAAAAATAATGAAGCTGCATTGCTTCGTTATTCCTCTAATTGGCGCGCTAAGTCTACTCGGCGTATTCGCCAACGCCAATCCTATTGCTGGAGGACAGGGAAACAAAATAGAGAAAAGAGATACAATACCCACTGCTTCTTATGACAAGGTAACTTTAACAGACCATCATGTCCAAGTTCTCTTTCAATAACCAAGTGATCTAATATGCATGTTTGACCTGTTGCCTCAAAGCAGTTTGAGTCTTTCTTACTGAAAAGAGAGGGGGGGGATAAAAACGCAAGTACTACCACAGAAACTCTAGACGCCACGACGATAGACACCACGACGATAACAAAGGTAAGCAGAAGAAAAGAGCTTTTAACCAATTATTGAGAATGAAATTGGAGGAAAAGTTAAAAGAGTAATAAAAGTACACAAGAGTCGGAGTAAGAACTTGCTACCAAGAATCATAATCAATTACAAAGAATGGCACAAGTAGTATAAATAGAACTTGTAGATTTTGCAATTGCGAGGGGTGGTCATGTCATTTTGAATGAAAAGTAGATCAAAACGCATGATTAGATGCCAAAGAAATATCTAGTATAACTCTTACTGGCCACTTCTCAAACCCTGCTATATCAAAAGCGTTGCAAGGAAGGACTTTATATACATAATATTTATACGTTTGTACTAATCCACAACAACTCTCCTTCTTCACAAAGCATTCCCGCCCGACCACAACCAGCACAGATAATTCTATCCTCGATGACAGCCTCATTGACCACGAAGAAGCTACCATCCATCGTGTGATAGTAATACTCTGTTCCCTTGGTGCTTCCTTATTCGTCGTTGCAATAGCAATGGCTTGCCTATATTGCAAAGTCAGAAAGCAGCAAAGAGATTTGGGCCACGTAAGGAAAGAATTAGAAGATGATGGAGAGAGTGGCTCCAAAAGTCGAGATAATGGAAGTTTTTGGAATAGAGAAAGAGCTGCAAATAATGCAAGTAATGATGTTACCGAAAGAGGGAGAAGGTTGAGCAATGAAGATAGTGGTAGAGTTTCTAACAAAATGGACGATGATAGACATAGTTTAATGGAAATGGATACACAAGCATCTGCATCTGTCACACTACCACCAGCAGTAATAACCACAGACTCGTCTTGTACAATACAATTAGCCTCTATTCCGCTACAACAACTATCAAGACCCGTAATCCAAGATTTTCCGCCCGCGTTCACATCTCTCACAAATAATTTGTCTACGCCGTCTGCGCCAATGGCTGCAGAGCTGGTGAGCAATAGCGAGACCGATGGAGACGTTAAGATTGACTTGGCAGGAAACGAGGAAATGTTCAAAACCGATGATACAAACAGAACGAATAGATCTATACCTCGATTCGATTCTCGGCGCGAAATAGACGAAATTGACGATCTTGGTTTCTATTCTGAACTTCCAATGATAAGTCCACCGGCATACACTCCGACGGCTCCCCCAGTATGTAATTTACCGCATTTGCCGATACCAGAATATGATCGACACAGAATTCAGGATATGGTATTGTATACTTCTGCTCCCCCGAGAAGAAGGTTGCAACCTAATACAAATCGTGATGGAGAGAATGAATCAACGTATGCGACTCTGGCAGGTCATAATAATAGTACGTCGACTGCTAACACACGAGAAAGCTCCGGACTCAATTACCCAAGTCCTCCACCACCAATACTAACAACCAGAAGGTCTACGGTTGCTCGGTCAAATACACAAGATGATCGGTAGCCGATGGAAAGAAGAGGGGAAAGATGGTGGTGGTAGTTAGACTAGGGATCGAGTGAAATGATCCCATAATTCTAGAGTTGTAAAAAAAAGTATATCGGAAAGTTTTTTAATGGATCTAGACGATCTTTATTATGTAATTTTACACCATACGTTATAAATGTACTCTTCGCTTCATAATGAGATAAGTCGATGCAGTATATCTCTTGTAGATAACTTTTCTGTTTCAATTTTGTTTGGAAGTATATTTTCAGGATTTTGTTTTTGTTTTTGTTTGTTTTCAAAAGCTGTGAAATGGAGATTAAACTTGTAAAAAAATTTTATTATTTTTCTTTGAATAATATGTGTATGTTCCCTTCCGAAGCGAGCATCCTTTCTTGTTCAAAATTTAATTTAAAAATTTATTCCTCTCTCTCACTTTCTTTTAATGAAGGAAAGAAAAAAAAAAGGCCAGCTGCTGTTTATCGTATCTTATCGTCTTTTTTTGCAATAAATAAAACCTCTTTTTAATGTAATTCATTTTGCGAAAACGATATCAGTTGTTGTTATAAACAAACAGGGGGACGTGCCAAAGGAAATTAAACATTACAACGTAAATGCGCCAGCCAAAAACATTCGACCCTATTACCTCTTATATTTACACCTGTCCAAGGTCCGAAAACTCTTTTCGAACCTTTTGCCGACTTGTCCCTACTCATGTTCAACATCGTCGTCATTATCATCATCGTCATCGTTGTCGTCATCACCATATCTACTTTCTCTTCTTCCCGATTCTTCCTTTTCTATTTACACCTGGCCCAGGTCCGAAACCCCTCGAACCTCCTACCAACTTATCCTTACCCGTATCATCACCATCATTGTAATCACCCTCTCCTCTCCCTCTCTTCTTCTTCCCTATATACTCCTTCAACTCGATCGTGGCGATTCTCTGTGCTTCCGCAACCCGCTCTTGCAACAACAACACCTCTTCCTTGTCTCCTAGTGGGAACTGCTCCATCTTTTTATCAATCACCTGTTCAATCCGTTGGAAGAGTTCAACGTCGTATTGAGTCACCAGGGTAATAGACTTTCCTGATCGTCCGGCACGAGCAGTGCGGCCAACCCGATGAATGTAATCTTTGGAATTTTGAGGAATATCAAAGTTGATTACAGCGTCTACTAAGGGAATATCCAGGCCTCTGTGATGAAAAAAGGCGATGGAAATGTCAGTCGATTGTGGATAGAGTCTTTGCCTTGCTCTAACAACTAACGTCTAAAGATTTTAAAATCTTATTCTCTCGACAGATTGGATCATTCGCGACTTGTCACATACTACGATCCTCGCCCGTCTTTACAGTCAAAACTTACCTGCTAGCAATATCAGTGGCTATCAACAAATTCCTATTTCCGGCCTTGAACTTATTCAATGCGCCCAACCTCTTGCTCTGACTCATCTGTCCATGTAGCGGTATAGCTGGGAAACCCAGATTTCGTAATAACAATGCTAATCGTTGTGTCTCTGAACATGTTCGTGTAAAGATTATGATAGAGTTGCCGGATAATTCGTTACAGAGATAGACGAGGTAGCAGTCTTTATGTTTAAGTGGGAAGAAGAGATAATATTGCAAAAGAGTTGAGACTGTAGAATATCTTGCAAAAAAAATAGGGGGGGAGGGAAAGGAAAATCAAGAGATAAGAGACAAAGCAATATGAGAAAACAAATAATCTCAAAAAAATTTTAAAAATTTTTTTCACTTCCATGACTTCCCTCAATATCCTTCTCCCTCCCAAGTTTCCAACGTTGTACTTACTTTGATGACACTTCAATCTTAACCGGGTTAGTCAAGGAGGCACGTTGTAATTTGGCGACTTTTGTAGTCATGGTCGCAGAAAAAAGATACGTTTTTCGTTCTTTGGGAATGGATTTGAGAAGTTTATCGATTACTGGTCCAAAGTCCATATCCAAGAGTTTGTCGGCTTCATCGAGAACCTGTGGTATAGCGAAAAGTGGTTATTAAAGGAAGGCAAGTAGCAATCGTAAGCGAAACGTAAAATTGAAAGGACAGGTACGTAAGGTATGTTCTAATCCTTTGGTCAATGATGACTAACTAAATATAAGATTATGTTTCCTCTCTTTTTTTTTTTTTTTTTTTTTTTTGCCTCTCACTCCTTCAACATTTAATACACCCGATCCATCCAATCTCTGCGTCCCCCCTCCATACCAAATATTTCAGATTCCTCAGACTGAACCCTTTTGTGTTTTCCAAATGGTCTTGTAACCGACCGGGTGTAGCAATAACAATATGTGGCTTTCTGCTCAGAGCTATCGCTTGAGACATCATGTCCATTCCGCCAATTATTACCGCACATCGGACACCAATCGTTGAACCAAGAGAGTCAAAGGCTTCGCTTATCTGAAAAGCCAGTTCCCTGGAGCGAGAGAGATATTATAAGCGTAATTGTCAAATGTAGTAAAAACGCTTGTAGTTATATGTCATCTTCATTTCACACATATACGTCCTTTTCGCCTGCTGCAATTTAATCTTAATCTTACCTGGTAGGTGCTAATACGCAAGCAAATAGTCCTTGTGGTGCGCCCCATAATGCTTGTAGTATTGGTAATGCAAATGCAGCAGTTTTCCCTGATCCTGTCTGTGCCAAACCTATTATGTCTCTACCTAATATTTTAGTGAACGCGACGGTCTTGTTAGATAACGCAACGGATCATGCATTCCATATCAGAGCGATAAACACACAAAGTAGGGCATTCCTTTGCTCTGCTAACCTTGCAATGCCCAAGGAATAGCTTCGGCTTGTATTTCAGTTGGTTGCTTGTAGTTCACTTGCTCACAAGCTTCACATAGCGAATCTATTATCCCCTGTTTCGATGATGTAAAAATGCGTGAATATAAAATTAATAATAGAGCCGAATAATTTAGTTGATTTGAGAAAAGCAGTTTTATTTATTACTTTTAGGTTTTGATCAATAGTACATTTTATTTTTCGCATTAAAGTCAGTGCTCATATTGATATGATTTCTCATTTCATCCGACACCGCTTCTCACTATCATTGTGCTCTCGTCTACGGTTGATCATTTTCAATACATACCAATGACTTGAATGACACTGGTTCTTTTGTATTATCGGGGTCGTCATTAGTTTCGGACATTGTGAGATGAAGGGAAAAAATTTAGTTCCAAATTCTTGGGTTAACTTTTTAATGATTTGATGTCGATCTCTACTATATGGGACGTTATCATGTGAGGGTTCAGATTATGGGAACGTCAGTCATCGGTTATTATTGAATTGACACGATATTATTATTTGCGGTATTACAAAGAAATCATGCATTCTGGTTAAATGGACATTACATGCATAACGTCACAGTGGCACTTTTATTATTGTTTAATAACCAACGCAAATTAAATCCATCGAGATCAAGTTTACTAAAGAACCCGCACATAAACATTGAGGGTTGAATGGGTCTCTGCTTGTTTGGCTCTTAAAAACATTGTCATATAAAACAAGATACGTTCTAATGTTCTCGCATGCGAGCTTTGGTCTTGCCAAGCGATTGCGAACAATTCTAGTTCAAATATGATACCAGAATAATTGCGTGAGAAGAAAATGCTCGGACCGAAAGCCATGAATATAACCTGTTTCATTACTTATTGTTGCTAATACACTAATTTCGCAGCCCTTTGTCCAGTAGCTTATGAATTTCAAACACTGTTTTGTTAGATGAAAAATTCAGTTCCTTTGTCGTATATCGTTTCAACATCTGACAAGTAAATTTGTTTGCTGATACATTTCTCAGTAGTAACTTTATAGTCTTAACCAGTGCTAATGTATAGTGAAATTCGTTCAAAAAATAGTTAATTTTAAATTGGTTTATTCATCACGTTAACGCGAGCTTCTGCACCAATTATTGTGACAGATTAAAACAACATCGTGGATTAAAACGAAATCTGGTGTCTTTTCAACGCCTCTGAAACCCACATATACTCTTTTATTAACAAGCGTCACCCTAAATCCTAACCCAAATCCCCCAAAAAGGCGTCGGTTTAATTCACACTTGATACAATGCGTCAATTAATTAAATCATGACAACATAATTAATAATAGCCTGAAATTATTACACACTTAAGATTTTACCGTCACCGATTACTGTCTGTCTGGGCAGGGTGTGCAAGAATATACCAATTTATAGCGTAAAGATAAGCAAGAAGCAGCAGATAGAAGAGATAATAATTATTTAGCGTGGGTAACGTAGATTCGGAACACCAATAGATAAACTATATCGTTAAATGTATGCTATCAAGCGGCTAACCTTCAGCTAGTGTCGGCAGTCTTTCTTGAACCAGTAAATGTCAAACAGATATAGTTGCCGGGCGGACTGCCTAACAAACAAGTATTTATGTAAATAACGTGTGTAGTCGGCGTTGTCATCCAACTAACATCACCGTTGAAAATTGTTTTGACTCTAATTTGTTATAAGGATGATAACTATAAGTTTATTACAACAATTAATGTCACGCTGATGCAACTTGGGTCAGTAACCTGTATGAGTTCTGGCGTCAGCAGTAGAATTCATTCAGGCTGGGAGTTACGTACAAGCTAACTGGATATTTTATATATGCCACAAGAAGGTTGGAAATCAAGCGCAAATACAAATGCCAAAGATAAAGAGTATTAGGGCTGTCCCAGAAAAGGATAAACATGTTCATTACCAACCAATTACAGACAAACAATCACCAAAAAGCACCTTCATTAGTGACACAAATACTCATCGGAGGAAGACACGTAGAGTAAGCTAAGAAATATTTGATCGACGACTACACGTAAAAAATTACCAGATGAAATAGCATGTACGTTGGTGAGCGTGGTATAAACATATAAGATTAAACAATGGTGGCTGATAACAAGTTGTCTGTCAATACACTGAGGCAATTTTATAGGTTGATAAAAACGCATCAGTCTTATCACAGAAGAGGTTCATTCGGCACTTTTTAAAATTTATTAGTACAGAAAATTTGAAACTGTGTTATTGTAGCCACAGACTATTATTTGTATGTGTTTATATCACATTTAGATCATTTATATTAGATAATCGTCGTTGATGTAATTATAATAAGATGATAGAGCAAAAAAATTTAGTGGAAGGAAATGCTTTAATCTGCAACAACTATTATTTAGTACACGGCGTTCTTACATTGTTTTACCAATGATTAGATAACAACAAATTTTATAATCGTTGAATCGAAAATAATAATAATATAATTAAACGCTTATAAACTATGTTATTCTTTACTATTACGGAATATCAGAACGGACGGTTAGTATTAAAATCTATTATTGTAATTTACGTGTGCAAAACGGTAATATTAATATATGATTGTACGATTACTTTATAAATTACAATAATTAATGTATTAGATCTTTTAACGAGTACATAATAATAATTAACGTATTTCAATTTATTATAAACTTGTAGAAAAGACGGATATCGAAAGTTTTTTATATTTACAACTTGAGTTTTTAAAGCAATAATTTATCGTTCATTATCATACACTATTTATGTGTGATGTAACACAATAATTGTTGAAATGTTCTCCCAGCAATGTCGTTTGTTAACGATATGCATAATTCAGCAATTGACAACTTGGTTCAATCCTCCTTGGAAAGTGAACATGACCTAAGGCTTAAATGGATTCCTTGCTCGGAAATCACCGATCTAGCACTAGAGTCAACTCCAACAGACGCTATCTATTACGCTAGTCACAAAGGAACGTATAGATATGGACTGCCGCTGACACTGGTATTCCTTGGAAACAGCGAAGAATGCACACCAACACTTGTGAGTGAGTTTACCAAAATATACTCACTTCCAACACACAAGTACAGCAATGCCGTTAATCAGTTCAGAAGATATAAGAAATGGCTTGAGTGGCGCAACAAATTCATAAAAGGATTTATCAAATCTAATGACAAGTATTACATGGTTGCTGATGAACTCTTTTACGATTGTTGTTCTCGATATGGATTCTGCTCCGCATGTGGAATACTCCGATGTAGCCCTGTGTGGTGCATTTGCGGACATAAAGAATTATCCAATGGATGGACGAGCAACAATAAGCAACTGGACGAGTTTATTAAAAAATCTCAATTACAAACAAACTCAGCAAATGATGCCTATTTGGAATGGATTCCATACGATTGCACTAGCGTGAGATATGGACGGATATATTTGTATGGTTTACCTACTTATGAACATGTTAAATTGATTCCACTTGAGATAACAGACGAGACACTTGATTTATATTATGCCGAGGTAAACTATTTACTTATGCGTCGTGTTTATTGATTAGTTTGGATAATTATTGACTCGATATAACGTATTATTTCCACTAGTTATGTGATGAGCATTCCGATATTCTTACCATGGATGCTTGGGTTACCATCGGATTTACATATAATACAAGGACACAGAAGTATTATCTAATAAAATGTGAGGATGGATTGTGTCTATCATGTACACGTCCGTTACACCCCAAGATAAATGCATTCTGTTATAGATGTAAAGCACCAGCACCTCCTGATTGGACGACTGGCAACAAGTCTTTGGATTCATTCATTATGGAGTCGTGGAGTAATATGACAAATGAATGTGATGCTTACATACAATGGATAGAGTATTCTCTATTGGCGAACGTACGAGAAATGACCTCACTACGCCATGGATGTACACTTATAGCAGAATGTTTAGAACTGACAACAAATGAATCGACACGTGTGACACTCAAAAAGATAGTCGACGAACAAAACGATCGGTTATTTGATTTTCATCAGGTAATTTATCTTTGCGCACAAACTTGCAAATATTATTATTAACGTGTGTATCGCGCGTTAAAGTTGTAATGACTATTTATTTACTCAAATAGTTAACTCGGGAATACCCAGAGATATTAACACCCGAGAATATTTGGATAATTGGGATCACTCAGGAGCCATCTACTCGGGAATATTATTTAGTTTTCTACCATGAAATACGTCCGATATTGGACAAGTACAAGTTTATACACGTTAACAGATATGTTAAGTACATGCAGTATAGCGACTTTTACGGACTCTCAGAGATCGGATCTGGTGGCTATAGAACAGTTTATACTGCCAAATATAGAGGAGAAAGGTATACCGATGCTCATATACCACAAACTGTTGTACTCAAACGGTTTAAGAGTTTTGATGAAATGCCGGAATTATTTATTTCCGAGGTAAGCAATTGTTGATGTTATCAATTAAGGCGATATTTAATTTGACTCTGCATTTACTTTTATTATTTAATAGTTCAGAAATCATGCCAAGTGCGCGTCTGATGATTTCCTTGAAATTTATGGATACACACAAGTCCCAGAAACAAAAGAGTACATGATTGTTATGCAATATGCTAACAATGGTAGTCTGTTGTCTTATTTGGATCAAAATATTAACAAACTGACGTGGTGGATGAAATTACAGTGTTTGAAGGATATTGCATTTTGTCTGTACTGTATTCATAATGCGGGATTAGTGCATTGTGATCTTCATGGTGGAAACATACTTTTGCATGACGATATGCATTTAATATGCGATCTTGGTCTTTCCCAATCAGTGAATTCGCGTGTGTCAACTATTCGAGGCGTTTCACCCTTTCTTGCACCGGAAGTCTTTCATATTCGCAAATTTACTCAGAAGGCAGACGTATATGCATTTGGTATTATTATGCATTTGATGGCCACTGGTGAACCACCTTTCAGCGATAGGCCGTTTGACACAAGTTTAATGTGCGATATTATGGGTGGACTACGACCGCTGATGCCTGATTCAGCACCAGAGGAATACAAAAAACTTGCCGAGCAGTGTTGTGATGCAGATCCTGATAAGCGTCCAGATGCACGGACAATTTGGAATAATATTAAAAAGGATTTGTACAATGATAACTCCTGTATGTGGGATACTATCTATCATCATGATGCAAGACCATTATCGCGTCTCGAGAAAGAAAGTAAATTCTCATTAGTTTCCCTTATCAGATTTCAGCTTGCCAAATTTAGAAGTAAAATTAGGGGAGGTTGACAATTAGTTTTGTTCATACAAACAAAGTTAATTTAAAATATTAACATCGTTCATTGTGTTATGATTTAGTGTTGAATCACGAGTTTTATTTAAGTGTTTATCACTGTGTGCACGATATACATTTCCGCGATTTATGGTAGTACTGTAAATTGCTCTTACGAATACTACTTGGATGACACAAGCCTTAGTTTTAACGCTTGAAATTATTGGTTCACTCAAGCACGTCCGCGCTAAATTTCTCTCCTACAGGGCTTCGTAATTGGGGATGGTAATACTATATTCACAATGGTTATTGTTAAGTAAAATACATATTAATATTCGCTATAGCAATCGCTCAAGAAGACCAGAACTTGTATTGCAATTTCACTTTTATTATATATTTTGATCGAATATTTGAACATGTCTATTAGAATTCCATACCTCATGAATGGATCTGGTTCATTTCATTTCCCCGACTGATAACCGACGGTATATTTATCAAAAATCTTTCGTCGATGTTTATCGTTATTGTAAAATTACTAGTAAATGTCAAAAAACCTGGTTTATGGGGTTCGATCAGTGAAAATTATTACTGCGTACACTTTTCGAATTACGAACATATTAATTAATGTGAAACTCAATATTATTAGCAGATTAAATTATTCTTTGACCGTGGACAAGCACATACAATTTGGCTCATATGCAGACATACTGTATACCCTATACTAAACAGCCTTGCAAACTCATTTAAGTTGGATCTCAAAAAACCTAATACTAATACTAATACTAAGGGTATTTAGTGAGTAAACCGAGTATATTCATAAATTTTACACTTTTTACCACAAAAGTTATTTCCGTGACTGTAATGCAACACCACTGGTGCACCAGGCGAAATTAATATGAATCACCGAACCTCGATCGGCTTTAAAAATTCCAACACGCCCCTAAATCGGTTGAAACAGGTGGACAAAGGGGATGATCAATTATTTGATTTTCATCAGGTAAATTATTCAAGGATATATTGCATTTTGTCTGCACTGTATTCATAATGCGGGATTAGTGCATTGTGATCTTCATGGTGGAAAATTACTTTTGCATGACGATATGCATTTAATATGCGATCTTGGTCTTTCCCAATCAGTGAATTCGCGTGTGTCAACTATTCGAGGCGTTTCACCCTTTCTTGCACCGGAAGTCTTTCATATTCGCAAATTTACTCAGAAGGCAGACGTATATGCATTTGGTATTATTATGCATTTGATGGCCACTGGTGAACCACCTTTCAGCGATAGGCCGTTTGACACAAGTTTAATGTGCGATATTATGGGTGGACTACGACCGCTGATGCCTGATTCAGCACCAGAGGAATACAAGAAACTTGCCGAGCAGTGTTGTGATGCAGATCCTGATAAGCGTCCAGATGCATGGACAATGTTAAAGAGGAGTTGTACAATGATAATTCTGCTTCCTACTACTACTATTACTATGTATGGGATACTATCTATCATAATGATGCGGAGAGGTTAACAAGGAGTAAGGGAGTTAGTTTAGATTTGGTGGCAGTTATGAAGACAACAATTGGTTTTGTTCATTTAAACAAAGTCAATTTACAATATTAACATCGTTAATTGTGTGTTTATCACTAAAGTTTCTGTGTGCACTCTACTTGGGTGACACAAGCCTTAATTCTAATGCTTGCTTATTTTGACGTCTGCGCTAAATTTCTCTCCTACAGGGCTTCGTAATTGGGGATGGTAGCACTATATTCACAATGGTTATTGTTAAGTAAAATACATATCCGCTATATATAGCAATCGCTCAAAAAGACCAGAACTTGTATTGCAGTTTCACTTTTATTCTATATTTTGATCGAATATCTGGACATGTCTACTAGCATTCCATATCTCATGAATGGATCCGGTTCATTTCATTTCCCCGACAATCACCCTGACAACCAACAGTATATTTATCGTGTTTATTGTAAAATTTACTAGTACTAGTAAATGTTCGAGAAGGCCATAAAAAGCATAATGTCATTAAAGTGGTTTGGTTGATGAATGAAAATTATTACTGCATACACGTTTCGAATCTTCTGTGTATTATGAACATCTAATACCAAAATTAATTAATGTGAAACTCAATATTAGCAGATTAAATTATTCTTTGACCGTGGACAAGCACATACATATGCAGACATACCTTGCAAAACTCATTTAAATACTCAAAATTTAGTGAGTAAAACCGAGTATATTAGTATTTCTGAAGACATATTTCAGGTATTTTAAATCGATGTATTTCTCACAAGTCTGTAACTTTGAACTATTCGACAACTGCATGGTTCTTGGCTTTAGCACGTCAGAAACGGGTATTTATTACTACGTCAGCGACGTATCAGAAATACCCGCTGGTAAAGGATCAAATTAAGTAATCATTAATTTGTCTGTGATGTAGTCGGAACCGTCTTAAAAATTCCACATGCTCATAATAATAACAACCATTGGCAATAAATTTTACACTTTTTATCACAAAAAGTTATTTCCGTGTCTGTAATGCAATCTGTGTTTTTGTTTTTGTCTTCCGATTCAAATGACACAAAAGATATATTAAATTTATGTGGCGCAATTTGTTTGGGCAAAGCTTGCTAAGACAAAAGTTCATTGAGCTGACATAAGCGTTATTATAAATTGGTCGCTTGGCGAACGTACATTATATGCCGTAGGAGCCGGGAAATATAAAAGCTTTTGAATGACTTTTTGCGTGATTCTGGATATGCAATAACACGGCATCTCCCAGTGAGGCAGCCTGTAAATGTCAACTTGCTTGCGTCTTCTTACAATGAAAGAATGCCAAAAACCAAGAAGATGCATCCGCCATCACTCGTATACGCAATATATCAACCTTTATCTATCTGTGTCATATTCTCTGTACATGAATACACAAATGTCGTTCATAATTTCTTTGTCTGTCCCATTTCATTCTCTGCACATACCAATGTATGAAGTAACGTGACATACATCCAGATCGCTATTATGCATCAAATTTTATTGTGTAACACACATTGTGCTTCAATACTTGGTAACCAATTTAATGTGATACTTTCACACAATGTTGATACTGGCTTACTGGCCCACTTGTCACCCGACTTTGGTAACTGGCAGGCTCTAATCACCTGGTAATTACGGCAGCGAGCGTCGTGGTGGAGGTGGTGGAAGTGGTGGTGGAAGTGGTGGTGGAAGTGGTGGGGGAGGAGGAGGAGGAGCTTGAATACGAGAGTGAGCGTTATAGAAAACATTTCCAGGCACAAGTATAAATAGAATTAGTGACAAAATATATGTTATTGGGGCTGTGATAATTGATATCTATTATAGTAATAGATTGTGATTTTATTCCCCAACTTCAATGGGGAGGTCACACAGCAATCTTAGCTTGCCAGGTTTCAACCATATCACATGATATTAATAAATATCTTTCTTCAATCTGGCGTTTCACTCCTCGTTGCTTCCGAACCAAAAAGTCAAAGGAAAAAAAAGAAATATCAAGGAAATTTTCTTTCTCTCCACTATTTCCTTCCTCTAACACCGTCGACATTCAGCTACGTTCCTTTACGCATTCTTCGATTAATTTTCACAAATGTACCATCCGCACAGTGCCATACCTCCCCCAACAACTCAAACTTCGCACCAGTCAGAACATTTCCCCCCTAGTGCTCGTTCAGACTATCCTCCTCCAGAAGGGTACTATCATAACGTACCGCATGTGTATTCACACTATTACGAATATCACCATCCGCCACCGCACGCTCACTATATGACATATCCATCTTTACCTCCCGGTCTTCCTCTTCACCCTCAACAACCTCAACAACATCAACAGCTCTCTCCTTCGATAGCCACAAGACACGACGAAGAGAAACCGAGACAGACAAGGGGGCAATCGACATCGGGGAATAGCAATACTACATCGAACGAATCAAAAGGAACGGCTGATAATGGGAAGAGAGAACCCAAGGCAAGGAGCACATTGCCTAACAAAAATCCCGCCTCTGGTCCTTCAGCTTCTTCGGGACCGCCTGCTAAAAGATTCAGAATAGAAAAATTTGGAATTTTTGATGCTCCTCAAGAGGATGAGGATAAAAGGTAGGAGATAACAGGGGGGTTGGAAACGTACAAGATTAGAATTGAATCGGATGTGGAGAAAAACACGTGTAGGCATAGTGCATGGCATGGCAATAAGAAGAAAAAAAAGAATGGGTACAATTTATAACCAAGTGTAAGTGTTTGGAGGGATTATTAATGACGAATATTGGATATCAAGTAAGGTAAGGACAGGAGACGACGAAAAAAAAAAATTCTAAAAAATGAAAGTTAGTGAGCTCCGGCAGCTTGTGATAAAAATTGCAAGAGACTAGTCGATCTACTGTTGGGGCCACTGCAATCATCTCTCCGATCCCAACGTTATTTCCCTGAGGTGATCTGATATTTAATGTTGACTTTACGTCTTCTCATCCTTTGCTAAACAATGGATTCCCAAAGACACGTAATTGCACTTTGGTACCCATTCGTTAACTCGTTCATGTAGCTTGACACGCTTATTCCCATTATTCGCAAGCTGCTCTGTGATGCATGTATTTTTAGACTCGCTATGATAATGATATGATAGTATTCATCTTTATACTAACCCGCTAATACTTTCCTCGTCCCAAAACGTGTCTATGCATTTTCAGAATCTATCGATTAGTTGTTTGTCAGCAACCACTACGCGCACGCATGTGTGGATTCGGTGAGAAAGATCGGCGGCCGGTCGATCCTCCTCCGATAGTGCAACTAATCATTAATGACGAGAAGGGTAATTTGGATACAAGGTATATGTAGCGAGAGGGAAGGTGAGAAACAATGGAGCGGGTGAGGAGCAACTTTTAGGTCCCACGATGTGCGTTTGTTTGGATTTTCCCCTTTGCTATATAAAAGAGTGAATTGATCGTGGGTGGTTAAGGTCACTTTGGTCGTGTATTATAACATTAGTAGGACATTTATCGTTAATTCTTATCACGTTCTCTTACCTACCTTGCACATTTTTTTTACACGAATTGATCATATATCAAACTCTACTCTCTTAGCATGCTCCAGAATCCCTTCTTTGTTCTCCATGTAACCCTGTGGTCAGAGGATGGCCGGGAAGAGCGAAATGTGATTAGCAGTCCACCAAAGACTACTCGTGTACTGATGGGTTCTCTTGTCTCTTCGCCGGCCATATTAAAAAACACTCAGAATGAGCAGGGTTGCTATTTCTGCTTCCCAGACCTATCCATACGCACGGAGGGAAAGTATACGCTAAAATTCTCCTTGATGAAATTGGGAAAGTAAGTATTGTAAATGATGTGGGAGGGACCGTGGAGTGCGATTAGAAGACGTCAGAAAGGTTGAAAAGGAAGATGTGAAAAGTGATATATATATATATATATATGTGCATATTTGGCGTGAATTGACATATCTAAACGATTGAATGAAACCAACCAACCAACCAACCAACCAACCAACGCTCTGCTCCTTTTGCTTTACTTAGTGAAGACCACCGATTGGTTGATACTCGAGCCGTTATCCTCACCACCACATTCTCTTCGCCATTCACAGTCTATTCCGCAAAGAAGTTCCCGGGAATGACAGGTACAGATATCCAATATTCTGTTAATCTTTGACTTTTCCTCTACAAATTCACTCTAAAAACATGCTACTTTCCATCAGAGTCGACGGAACTTTCGAAAGCATTCGCCAAACAAGGTTTAAAAATTCCTATCCGCAACGACGTACGGCCCCGTAGGTTGGAAGACTAAAGAAGAGGGATTTTTACACGTTTGTAAGTTGGAAGGAGCTTTTAACTTAAAATATACCTTGCGTCGTTTTACGGATAATTGACGAACGAATATACTGTAAAAATTGCTCGAATGTCAATTCATTGATAGTTATTTAACGTTTATTGAGTTTTTCTCTAATATGCTTATCACTTTACTTGTTCCTTTCCTTTTTATAAATGTATTTTCGCCTTCTTTCAATTGTCGAGAAATTCTAAGACGAACCGAAAAAAAAAACGAAAAAAGAAAAAAAAAAAAAGAAAAGAAAAGAAAAGAAAGAACTAGCTACTATACTTAATCAATAATACATAAGTCAAGGATTACAGCAAGCATACAGAGAATGATGATAAAATACCCTTCATGATAATACAGTCTGAACGAATTCTAAATACAAAAATTTTAATAATAATAATAATAAATCGAACGCAAACGGTTTGTGTGTGGGGCAAGTTTCCATCGTGATACTGTCAGCGGGTAGTCAATTGGTGTGTTATGTTATCAGGAAGATCTGCACGTGTAGAATGCAGATATGCGAAAGTCCTTTGGTAGGGAGAGAAGCATCCCACTTATACAACTGAAAAGTGGGTGGGGTGGAGTGATGGGGTGTCTTCTTTAAGAGAAACAACGCGAAAAACACCATCAGCAACCTTTTTCTGGTTGTTATAAAGGCAACTACCAAGGGTAAAAAATCCATGTTCAAATTGGCCAGATCAAAAAAAAATTCCCTCCAAATATTTTGCCTGTTAGGAATCAATCCTTAATATAAAGTTTTTACTTATCATTTTCGATAACAAAAAAAAACAAATTACGTGAATGTCTGTACAGAAAATAAAATAATTTGATCGTTTCGTCAACCAAAAAAAGCATAACGAAAACGCGCAATCATTCTAACATTATTTCTCTAGTTCATATAATGATAATATAATAATCACGTTCTTTGCTTGTTTCCAATGCATCAGAATAAGTGACATATATTAAAACCACATAAGTTTTCGTTTAAAAAAAGGGGGGGGAGGGAAATTTTTTTACATGAAAATTTCTTGCTTTCATTTGGAGGAGGGAAAAAATAAAAAAGAAGGAATATGACTCTTAAGAATAATAACAAAACAGGTAAATAGTTCTAATTAATATAGTTGGGCGGCCAGAATGAGGCATACATACAAAACTTTCTTGGAGAAAAACAAATCCCAACATCACAACACACGCGATAACGCGATAAATTTTGCGCTTTCCGAATAAGGAGTGGAAACCTAATTATAATAGCGATAGGGAAAGCTGGTTCAAACACCATATAAAGAAAAATAAACCCTTTGTGATTTTATTTATAGAGGTGTTTGCAATTGGATAAGTTCTCACAGCACGTGCATGCAGTCACGTTACTGTAGCGTTCTGCTGGTGTCCTTGAATGGGATTAAGAGAGTGTGGTGGGAAGGAGGAAGAGGAGAAGGAAGAAGATGGGGTTGAACGGTAAAGGAATGGAAGAGACTGATTGATTGAGAGATTGAGATTGAGAGATTGAGAGATTGAGAGATTGAGAGATTGAGAGATTGTGGGGGAATATTAGGATAGACATTATTGCTTTCTCGGTGAAGACTTTGGCCCATTGGCACTTGTAGTACGGCGTTTCTTTTGAATCGTCGGAGTTCCACTTCCGTCGTTGTGACGTTTTTCTAAAAAGGAAAAAGAAAAACAATATAATAATCAACACGAATGTAGTCATTTTAAATCAGAGGCGCTCCCCTACACTTGATCTACCATTTCCCATGACCCCCCCTGCCAACCCCTACACCAACCCTTCACCTGATTTCTACTCTCCACCGTTTGAATTGACTTACCTGGTGCTGCAGGTGACTTTACTGATTTATTCATTGAAATCTGTCCAGCATTTGTTCCCGATGGAGAGGGTGTTGGTTGTGGTGTTGGGGCTTGTACATCATTACCTGTTATTCCCATAGATATGTGTTCGTTCTTAATGTCGCCATCTTTTATATTCGGTGGTGATGGGCTTTGCAACATTGGTGACAT
This sequence comes from Paraglomus brasilianum, assembly GCA_910592345.1. Classification (NCBI taxonomy): domain Eukaryota; kingdom Fungi; phylum Glomeromycota; class Glomeromycetes; order Paraglomerales; family Paraglomeraceae; genus Paraglomus; species Paraglomus brasilianum. The sequence continues at coordinate 35,321 of CAJVPI010000147.1, forward strand.
TGCTGGCCTGTTGTTTGTGGTTCGCCATGATTCTAACAGAAAGGCATCAAATTAATTAGTCGTGAAGAAGGACGATAGGAGGGGAGGAAAGACACAGTAATGACATGTATATCTCTAAAGTCATGTCTATTACGATTGTCATGATAAACACTTACTTAATGGCTCCGATGGACCAATCCCTCCATACTTTTGTGCGAGTAATAATGTAATGCTATATACCTGAGAAACGATTGAATTACTAATCAGTACAAGATTAAACAATGTCATCGCTTCTCGTATGTTAATATTGGGCAACAAATTTACCTCTAAATATTCCGTAACTAGTTTTGGTATCCCGTACGGTTCTATACTCTGTCCACTTTCTTTTCTACAATCTTTAACTTCTCGTGTCTTTGGATCCCGCGGTAAATATTCTATACATTTGTCTGTCTTAAACTCAAATGAAGACATTCTCACAAAATTATTGAATTTTACGGCTAATGTACCGCTATGAACAACCTAACGAAAGAGAGATGGTTTAGTCAGACTACCCTACAAACGAGAAAAAGAAATCAAAGGCAAAACTACAAAGAATAAGCTAATGATGGTTCTCTTACTTGTGATCCATCTTTATAATGGTATGTAAATGTTGCTTTTTGAAATCGTAATGTCATATCTTGAAAAAACGATCTCTCATCTGGATATCCAGGTACTAATCGCACGTTTATTACGTCCGATATATAGAATCTACGAAAGAAATGTGCTAAATTATGGTATTTTAAATCTGTAAATTGATAAAAACGTAAACAAGAAAGAAAAGTCAATTAGTAAAGTGAAAACAACGAATTGCAAGACCAACAAATATGAGAAAACATAAGACAGAGACAAAGATTTGCCACAGATGATTGATGGCTTTGTAAATTTTCATGTTTTTCGCATCAACTTACCATATGTGTCATGTTTCTGTGTATGTGAATTTAAAAAAATATATCGTAATCTTGTATCTTCGGCAAAGAAATTTTTAATAGGAGTTGTCCAGTAGTCTATTTCACTTTTATTTGCATTATTCGGAATATTCTATCATCGATAAAGTGTAGTTAGTATCGACGTATTCGCAGAAACAAATGCCCGTTTGGACAAGTATCGTCCCGACTTTGGTTACTCTTCCTTCTCATCATTACTTTACCACTCCTCTTCCCCCTCTTCCACCGTTCTCTTTTATCCTCATATACCTGCTCTGACAATTGCTCGGCCCAACTTATTACTTTCATAAATGCATTCCAGAGTTGCACCCTAAAAAAACCAGCAACATAGTCAGTATTTGGGGGCAACAACTCCAAAACGAACAAATGTTCTCTCGATCATAAAATGTAACTACCAAGACACAAGCTTTAAAAGCAACTCTCCCTCCCAACAAGGCTGTTATAGACCTCGATAAACGATAATAAGGACTGCCTGACCTGACTTACCTTTGACTTGCAAACTGAGTGTGAGGATTCGAAAGCCTTTGTGGCAGGACACCATTTGGCAGAGGGATTCTTTGCCCATTTCCTATTGCTTGCACCAAGTTTGTCGGTACATACTGACCAGTCGGTGGTACTATATACCTTGTTGGAGCGAACTGAAGGTGCGGTGTGTTGCTTGGAAGTGTAGTGGTTTGAATTAGATTCGCCGGGTTATAGCTCATTTGTTATTAATATCTCAATCTCTTCAAGTAAGAATAGTAGGAAAGGTTCGGCAAGGAAGAAAAGTAATATTCAAGGTTTATATGCGAGGTTTAATTTGGCGAGAAAATTGAGTCAACAGTGTTTCCCTACCAAATTGCCGATTATGTTTAACCTCTTACGGATGTTGGGGGGTCACAAGGCAATTCGCATTCCTTTATTCCTTTGGGAACATAGAAAATCAATGCGATTGGACATTATTTGGTGATTACGGCGTTTATGAATGTGTGAGAACTTATTGATGTCATTATTGTTTCTGTTTCATTTTTAAGGGTTTTATGCGTTTCTTTACGAGAGTGGAAAGAAAGTAGGTCTACCTAGAGGCCTATTTCGTGGTCTGCGCTCGCTAGATGATGGGCTGGCAGGTCTCGCTTGCCATGAAACAAAGGAGATGAGCGTGGCTCGTGGCTGAACATTGCGTGAAAATAAGCAAGGAATACGTGTATGCGACGTTTGCTGCCGCTTTTATGCGCTCTGAAGCGATATTTATTCTTGGAGGCTATACAGTGATTGCTCTCTTCCGCCCTTTGCACTAAACCCAGCCCTGCATTAGTGCGTCAAGGCGGCGGAAGTTTGGTCTCAACTCTTCATAGAATCCTTAGAATGCTTTGATTGGAGGAATTTAGGGGAACCTAGCGTATAGTATCGAATATAAATATTACAAAATATTTTTGTTCTTTACGTTGAGAAACTCGGCTACTTTACGACATGTGGTCTCACTAAGCCTCTCGTTATTAATAGTTAAAACACAATTCAATCGATCCAATCTATTCAATTCCTGATACCAGATCATTGTTCTTTTTAATCGAAATTTTATCCTTGTAGGAAATGTTTTCTCAAAGTTCCGGTTCTTGGCTTCTTAATGTACATAAAGAACATTACACTAGTCAAGGCAGATAGAGAATACCTAATGTAATTTGTAAGAGAAACATGGTTCAAATAAAATAGGGGAAACAACAAATGTATTGATGCAACTCAACTCACCATGTAACGGCATACTGCGTATGGGTATTTCGTAGCTCTACTGCAGGTGTCTTTCCAACCGGATCCCCCTCGTCGATGAGTTTGTTGACAACATACGGAGAGACATCTTTACATGCAAAAGCGAACACGGAAAGAACAGTCTAGTCGATCTCAAGTAGTTCGTGCTGGACAAACAGATGAATCTTGGAATAGAATAGTCACCTAACGATTTCTCCACGAGTATAGGCAGAGCGTTTGTTCTCTCGGCCATTGTGTCAATATCGGCCCAGAGCCACTCGTTTTCTTCTACTTTGTTCATTGGTACAAAAATACCTCTCTGTCAAAGACGATTATATCATCAATGTTCATATCTTTGAACTAGTACTCGGCGCTGCAACGTATCTAGTTTGTTTGATATTCACCTTTTCGCCATTCTTTACCATTCCATCTATCGTAACTATTCCCTCCTGCTGTAATTAAATTTAGGAGAATCAACACAGACTTTTTTGATGATTAAACTCACGCAATCTTTATATACATACTAGACTATTCGGTCTCGTTGACGGATCGGCTTTATCTCGAGATATCCATCCTCTGTTTACCAAAACTGATGATCTGATTGATATATCAGCAAAAATTATATGTATACATTTTCCAGTTATCCCCTTTTAAGAAATTACACAGATGAACGATGAAATCACTTACCCATCATCCCGTTCAAGAGGAGTAATAACATTATATCCCGGTTGATTAAAGCGCGAACGAAGCCCAACGAGCATTTCTTTATCGTGTTGGAACCTACCAGTGACGTTGACGCGTCTGTAATACAGGTCATCAACGAGTTTTCGACTAGCGTAGCATCCGTTGTATTAGTTATTCCAACCGTATGAACTGATCTGTGGTAGGATCTTTTTCTTGAAACTAATTTACCTACTTAAACTTCTTGGGAAGCGTAATGGGAGGAGTAGATAATCGCTCTTCGCATAATTCTATTAATCCTACTTTCCAGCGCAGTCTCTGTATCTGCCAAGTGCCTAGGCCAAATGTTACTATTGGAACAAGTGCCAAAAATAAAGCTTTCAGACGGTAAGCTATCTTATTCTTCCGTACAAGTGTGATTGGAATGTTATAATTTGTGGTTGTCGCATAACGTCGTGCTGCTTGATATCGTCCTTGGTGAAAACAATTATGATTAGTTGAGCTCAGCAGAGGTAAACTGTATCTGCTAGCGTATGTCGATAACAAGCCCGCCGACGACTTGCGAAATACCGAATTTTTCATCATTTGCATTGGTATCAATAACGCAATTGCTCTGTTGTATTAGTATGGAGTTTGTGTTCCGGTCCCGTGGGTAATACACAAATTAGGAAATTACAAATTTATCCGTATCGGGCCTATGTTGACGTAATTGAACATAATCCCATTAATGTTTCATCTTATATGGAGTTTTGCGTTCCTTTATGAGTTACACCTGCTAAAGGTGTACATCGTCTTGTATGTGCACGATCGTAACGAGTCGTAATTCTACCTTTCAATTCTCTTAATAGGGATTTTAATCATTCTTGTCACGTCTACAAGATTAGCTAGCACCGAAATCTCGTTCAAGGCTAAAACCAGTCGCTGACAATCTACAGCTTTGCAATTCTATTGACATTTGTGACAACATAATCAAATCACTCGTATGTCAATAATTATTTTTCTGTCATGAAGAAAAGCATAGAGATCAATATATTAGGAGGCAAATAAACGAAACATGTGCAAGCAACCGTTGTGTATCCAGTACTTGCCCGATCTGGATCTTCTTTCCGCATATACTGCACAAAGTCACTGCACCGAAGCTTTCTCTCAGACCATTTTGGGCATCACCACTTCATCGGTGCTCCATGTTAATATCAATAGCAATGATTCGGCCATTCACTAAGCGACATCGATCCTTTAGCGAGTGGATTAGGTCTGTTGTGTCTGAGTTTGGGACCTGTCTCAGTTCGGAACCCAGTCATTCAGTCCAGAACTCAGTTGTCTCAGTCCAGAACTGAGACAGGTCCCCAACTGAGGTACAACAATAATGACAGCTATGTACACCCTCTCAACACGTAGGCTAAGTGAAAAATGAATCTTAAATACTCAAGTCAGCTTGATTAATCTCAGCCTTATCATCCCATATGCATCAGTCGCCGACCTAATTTATACTAACGAGTGACTCCTTCAACAAATTCTATTTCGTGCGAGTCAATCCCCTCATAATATGGCGATAATAAACAAACAAATAGTTGTTAGTGGAACATCTACTGTACCTAATAACTTTTACGTAAGTTCTTAAGTTCAAATTATTACTTCAGGTGTCATAAGACTAATAGATCAAGAAAACAAAGGCATGTTAATATATGTGAGATGGTGAGAGTAGCCTTACTACACTCACTGGACAAAAGTATCGGTAAAACGTATGAAATCCTTAATCCGATACTTTCATAAGAACTGCAAATTACTAGATATACTGTCGGATCAATATACAAGGGAGAGTGTTCGTGTATCTCAAACGAGGCCTTTGACTACCTCTACTCGTGCTAAACCTTAACGTTGGTTTTCAAATGCTCACAATGCTAGATCGGTCTTGTATACGCTATCTATTATTTTCGGTGGATTAATTTCGAAAGCTTATGGGTCGGGGAATAGAATAGCGTTATAATATCAAGGATTCCATGCAAGTTCGACTTGGTATATACTGCTGATACGGGAAAGCATTCTACACTTTTGCCAGCCATACTGTTCTAATTGCAAAGGATTATAAAAACAATTATTAAATATGAATATTGAAATATGCTGAAGATGCCGATTCTAGGGAAACTACGACTGCTTATATCTCTTTATCGATAAATCAAGGAAACTAAATGTCAAGAATTTTGTCCCGATTCGGTCTTTTTCTTGACACGCTGCACTGCCGATGTATCAGTTTGGTCCTGATAGTAGCATTATCACGAATCATCTTTCACCTTTATTCTATCGAATACCATGCTATTGGGCCTTTACTTATTTCATCGAGAACATTATTAATTTGCTCGCGCATTGCTTCGTCTTGAATACCAGATAAATGCACTTTACGCGGACTAGATAATAGATCTTACTTACCTGTTGATTCGTGAACATTTTGTGCTTAATCGTAGCTGTAATGAGCAGTAGCAATAATTATTTTTATCCCTCGTTACAAGATGCTCATCTACGAATTTCTGCTAGTTCGTATTTTAGTTGTAATAATATCTTTAATTTAGCCCCAACCAGTTGTTTTTCTCAGGAAAATCTTTTGCTTCCTCTTCCTTGCGAGCACTGTACTGTAAGCCGTTCCGAAATCGTTGACAAGTATTATATAAATATGTTTTTGGACTAATAATTGGTGCCATAACTTGCGAAATGCATCGTATTTTAACAATTTTCAACGTGATATTGTCATCAAGACCTGCGATAAAATCGCGATAGACCGGTTTGTAAAGAGTATTATAAGGATTGAGTAATTCAGGTTAAGTTTCTACCGGGACTTGGTAGTCTATGAATTTCAGCATAGTTTTCGAAAATTTTTTCACGCATTTTTATCTTGGTCTCCATCGCGGTACTCTGTTTGCATTATCGTGAACGTGTGGTATTACGTGTATACCATTTGTCTCCACGTAATTTTTGACGTTTTCGAAGTGAGTGCGGCCAATTTCTAACGTATTGAGATACGTTTGCTGGCAAAGAGGGGTATTGCGATCTTACGTTCTCTTATTAGTACGCGTTTCTTTTTTCCATCATCCATTGCTTTCAGTTGAGCTATTAAAGTATATCTTGCTCAGATCTAGAGAAAACTTGAAACGCTTCACGCAACTCAGCAAACTTTTCTCTCGCAATCATTTCGATGGAGCCATTATACTCATTATTCTTCATATAGATAGTTCTATATACAATTTTAATCCTATACACTATTTGTCAAAGAGAAAAGTCTCTTTACAAATAATTTCGTATTACCTATGAGCATCATGGACATTTCTTTAAATCAAAGTTATTATTATAGTATTTGTTTAATCTAGCGGCTTGTAATGACAATACTCAATATGTTTCATTCTTTCAACTGTTTGATAAAAAAATCTGCAGTATCCAATTATTATTATTATGGTCCATAGGACCAACGCGTCCGGCAAACCTGTCAGCACCATTCAGCACAAAGAATTGGTAATCTCTGCCACACAACCTGTGAGAAGAACTTAATATTGGAACAATACTGTTTGAGTCAAAGAAAGATGGTAAGTAAGGGTAGTAGATAGTAATAGCCAGAGGGAGATATCCATATCGACACGTGTAACCCAAAAAACATGTGTTACAAAATTCTTGACCATGTACGCGTCCAGTGAATGTCTCGACACATTATGGGTTTACTTTCACAAAAGAAGAGCCAACTCCATCCTGCACGATTCTATGAAAAATTTAAATATTCTTATGCACAGAAAACGGAAGCTGAACGAGAGTATGTCATGATGGTGTGTCATTTTGCAAATTATAATGACCCAAGAGATTATTGGACAGTTATCTGTAAGTATTTTCACCTAATGACACGAATTGAGTACGAATAAATATAAGTTTCTCGAATTGAAGTTTTTGTCTCGAAAAAAGCTCACGCTCAACGACTTGGAATCAGACCATTACTGGCAGACTGTCCAGGAAAAAAAAAAGGTAGAAACAGAAATGCAGTATGACGGTTTACACTTTTTGCATACCAAAGCATTATGTATTGCTGACTTACTATCTGTTATTGTAGCTTATCCATAGAGCGTCGACATTCAAGCGTGTTTACGTGGAGCATGGCATATATTAATATGGTGGATGTATAAACAAACGGGCTCTCGCCAAATGCTTAATGACTTCGTGTCCAGTACGACAGAATCAGAACCTCAACCTGAAAGTGTCGAAACAGATTCAGTGATGATTACGATGGCAATTATGATAATTGTGATGATACTGTTTGTCCAACCGATTGTAAAGAGCGAATAATCAAAAGGTGTTTCATATCCATGTAAGTTTGCTGAATAGTCTTTGTTTGCAATGTCACTCGCCCAAGACATTATTTATTAACGACCCCATCTTTTATTTTGCAGTCTCAATATATAAGGCGTAATGCAAGTCAGAGACGGAATATACAAGCTGTACCTGCTTGACGCCACAGTAGAAACTGACCCTGATCTGATCATCTCCTAGTAAGTTATCTAATGTGTCCAATATAATATCGGTGTTGTATCGGTGGCCGTTTTCGCGCTGTCGTCTCCTGGATCTTTTAACAAGTAGAAACTTGCCATCATTCCAATTCAGGATAACGGTCGCCTTGACGTTGAGAAGGTGGATTGCCTGTCCATCTACGCAGCAGATTGGATATGGCGGGTGGGGTTGTGAAGGCGAAGATCGTAATATTGTGCTGCATAGAAAACTACCAAAGTCTAAAAAAAAAAGATTACCAAACCAAAGTTATTGAAATCCCTTCTGAAATAAGAGAAAATTTACAACTTTGTTATTTAATTATTTGTTCGAGTGAATTAGCCAGCCATTTAAATTCTTGCCAAGGAATAACTTATGGACAAAAAATAAACCATGCTAAAAATGTAGGAGAAAAAGTATGCTGAATAAGGGCTGAAAATTTAGGCAAATCTGTGCGGCAACGCTTAATGTTAGGCAGTTATTTTCTGCAAACAAAAAAGATTGTGAAAGCGCTTACTCTTTTCGACAAAAAGTAAAAGACTGAACTGATAAAGTTTTTCGCCACGATCTATACTTCGATTGTTATTTAGCTGAAGGCTGGTGCCGAATTCGAGAATCCGCTGCGATTGCCTATACTTGGTATAACACAAATCGAGCCTACTGGAGCTTTGGCATTGGTAGCAACCAATTGTGTGCTATATGTGGCCAGGCTCTCCCTGAAACGGCAGAGTAGTGTGAACGCAATGGACTGCGTGACAGTTGGACCAGTGGCAATGTTGATTACGATATGATTATCAAGGATTCCTATACGAAAGGTTGGCAAGCTTTACACGGCTGAATGTATTCGGGTCAAAACTGAGTTTGACGACAGAAAATCTATGAAAGTATCAGCTGTAACCAATCAAAACAATGCCGATAAGACCATGCTACAAGAAGTGTGTATATGACTGCTATCTTTCCTTTCTCCTTTACCCTTTACTTGCGCCATTTCTGAAATAATGGTGCGGAAATCTTTCGCACACTACAAAGGCAAGAGTTTTTGGTTTATCAAGACTTGATTCGATAGGAGAATTGGCCCTTGTGAGTCGTCGCGCTTGTCATACCCAGACGACAATGCTTGGTGCAAAGACTGTGACTGGAAGCAAATGATCGAAGTGGAAATTCAGAATATGATACAATCATATGCGGAATGGATATAATAAAAACTGGCGTGGATACCATTGTCTCCGATAGATTCCCTGGAATCGGCTTCAAAACATGATTGAAATCTCAAAGGATCCTTTGGCAGTATTTTCGCAGCTGATTTTGTTGACGGTCAATATAAGTATAATACAAATGATGCAGATGGCGAATATATCATTCACAATTGGATACCCTGCCGTGTAATCGCCAAACTTTTCCCGACAACGATAATGGAAACTTTTTGAAAGAGGTACTTGATTTGATATTTGGTACTGTGAATTATAGTTCGATTATATAATAACCTTTCTTTCAATTGGCTGAAGGAATGCGCAGAGGCAATCGAAGCGAGCCAATATGGTCTTCAAAAGTTTATACCAAACTGGCAACCAAAACTGAAACCTTGGGGAGTTTCCAAGTCGGATTTCAGGGGAGGGTATACACTAATAGTTTCTGGCGCGTGTTTGAACAATGACGTTTTGAATATCATTGAAATGGTGTGTGCATGTCGTCTTTAGTGAATTACAGTACCCCCTCCCCTATACCAACACTTACTTTGATAACGTCATCATTTGCAAAGGCAACGAGCGGGATGGGCTGGGATTTCGGGACGTTATATTATGCGGATTGGCTTGATGGGTCTTTCAAGGGAGTCTATAACAATGAGTCTGGTAAAAAGCAAGAGATTTCTCAAGGTTTTCCCTGAGTATGAGAGCGATCAATTCGAGGAAAAACTTATATGGTTAAATCTCGACAGACTTTGATTGATGCTATGTTTGATATAACTTGCCTATCTTTTGGTTTGGAGAACTAGCTGCAGGAAGAAGCATATTTACTGTGCAAAAGCAGCAGCTACAGTAGAAAACTAACACTTTTTGGAATATCGCGTATTGAGGCCACGGGCGCATATGCTTTATCTGCGGAAAGATCTTTTCGAACAAAGACTTTTGGTGTAATGAATGTGATCGAAAGGAATTAATGGAAGATTTGACGACTATTAAAGCCGACTTTATTTGTCTTCAACCTAATCGTCTCGATAATTTAGTAGAGATTAGAAAGGAATTATCTATGCTGCGAATTGGATAGATGGAAATATTCGGGAGTAGATTTTGGGGATGACGGTAGGCGTGTTGTGGGAAGTCAAACTTCTTTATGATCGAAATGGCATTGAAGACGATTTTTTGCAAGAGGTGAGTCTCAAATGCAGACTTTCAGTTTCACGTGAAAATTCTTAATTTCTTGTTCTTTCTCTTATGGCAGTTAAGTGTGGGCAGGTGGTTTTGAAAATCCAGAGTTTGATGATACAAAAGATGTGTATTTTGGGTGTATCACGCTTGAAGGCTACAGGCAAACATATCCTGGTTATGGATTATGCCGATCTTGGGAATTTGACTTCTTCTTGCGTAAAAGTCTGTGGACTAGTAAGCTACAGTTTTTTTAAAGATAGCCAATAGCTTGAGAGACTTACACGCGACTGGTATGATCATTGAGAGTAGAGAAAACAACGCGGTCTCACCGATTACGGGCTTTCAATTCCATTTGTTGCACCAGAGGTTCTTGGTGGTAAACCATACACGCTGGTATTTGTTATGGCTTGTAATGTCACAGTCTATGCACCGGTATTAAGAATTTGGGTTAGGTAATACAAGTAATGATTACACGTAATAATGCGAAACTCGATTTTTGTTTGAAGTACGTTTTGCTTTCAATTTGCATACTTCATGATAGACAAACCAACTATTTCAAGTCTACAATTTCACCCACATTTTTACTTGAAAATTTACAAAAACCTAAAATTAGAGAAAGAAAAATTAGAACTACAAGCTCAAATATTTAAGCAAATAAATATTGTTAGACTTTGCGAATTAAGACATAAAAAAGTTATTGAGGAGTTTACTTAACTCCTTGTTCTTCTTGCACTTTCGATTATTATTGTGGTAAGTTTATTCCTTAAATCAAAATTTTGCTGGTAATACAATCGGTCACGCTCTTTTTTATTTCTCCTTTTTTTAATTTACGATTCATAAATATTTAAAATTGGTGACTTATTCGGGGGAGAACTTTTACAAACAAAAAACGAATCCCAAAACCAAAACTTTAAGATTAATAGCGTGCCATTTCGAAAATGTCACAAGTCCGCTTTTTGAGTGTTATGTGCGTCACATGTCAATAGTCTAAACATGTTGTTTATCAATGTTGTGTTTAATCGCTCCAGCAGGACCAGTCGGTAATGCCCGACACGTGCACGTTCATTGTTGGGGTCTACGCCTTTCTCGGGGGAAATCTACCATTGCCTTAGATAGGGAAAGATGCCAAGTAAGTACTCTATGCTTTCTGCAACATCTATTGTGATTGACCGACTGAATAGAAAATCTCTATAGCATCTAGCAAATGAAAGCATAAGAAATAGAACAATTATTCATATGATAATGAATATAGATAGGATTATAAAATACTGTGTAAGTAAATTGTCCTGGAGTTTGTTTATTGGCTTATCCAACTTGATTTTAACCTGATACTGAGAAATTTCCAGGAGGCTGCAACCAAGCGAAGTAGTTGTCCAAGGGAAGACAAGAGAGTCTACATATACAGGGCAGTCATGAAGGAGCTTAAATCACTGGACATATCAAAAGTCAAACCCGATCATCCACTAGCTTGTGGAATATTTGATCTTACAAAGAGGGTTGACAATTATGCCAACATACTGCCAGAGGAGATACAGACATTGTTGAAGAGGAACAACTTTGTCCATGATGTGGAGCTCTGAAGTAGTTCAGGGTATGATTGATGAGTTTATGGATTCATGCAAAGGGTTGCAAGGTAATGTCATTGCAAAGAACATGCCTCAAATCAACAATCCAACACATGTAGATAGTGAGGATGAAGAGGTTGTCCAAGTGGTTAGTGACCTGCTTGCAGGATTGTAAGTATATTAATATCAATTATAATCAATTTGTAACATTACTATGTATTAATATTAAGACTTAAACATTTGAAGGCGGAATATATGGACATGTAGGCCTCCCATCCAATTGGTTGATTACAGTGAAAATGCATATGTTGTCAATGTTATCTCCCAAGTCTTGAACCCGATCTTCAATTACTATTAAATATGTAGATAATTCCTTCACACAAATCTTTAAAGCTTGCAGTGTACATGCAGTATCTGAAGCAATTTGGTCATTATAGCTTGCAGCATCAAATGGAATAATAATGAACTTGTCAACACAGTAGACATCTGAGAAGACTGCACCACAAATTGTCAAGTTAACTCCTGAATATGTAATATAAAAGTCAGCTTAATAAAAAGAAAACTGACAAGTGTGAACATATAAAGAAAATATACAAACCTTCTAGAATCAATAGGGAGGATGGAAAACATGTCTTAGTCTGTGAAATGATCTTATCCCGATTTTGATGAACCAATTCATTGGTTGTAGTAGCTGTACTCTGATGATAGGCCCTGCATGTTGTGCCATAGTCTGTTTTCACTTCTGTGTTTACAAGAAGAAAACATTGTTGATTGTAACAGCCAAAATGTGTGCCATCTGACTCTATCTTAGGTGTTTTGTAAATGTAACTTTCTAGGTCATTATAGGTGAGCCAATTCCGAAAAATCTGTGCATGCTTTTCTTCATCTTTTAAAGGTGTCGAGAGTGATGAAGCAAGTTCTAGGATATTCTTCTTCTCTTCTGTAATGCCATAGTCATCCTGGTTTCTCCATAGTTCCAGAAAGTTGGCAAACACTTTGTGGTAAAATTGAACAGGTATATCTGTGCAACTGTCAGGCTGGTGGTGGCATATATTTACATCACTTTCAGGCTTCTTGCCATATTTGCTTGGTGAGTGAATTTGTGCAGCTGCACAAAGTGCTTTGCATTGAGAATCACATACTGGAGATGGGGGAGAATGAGATCAGTGTGAGAATAAGATATTCATATACTGTGAGTGAACAATGTACTGTATCAAGGATGTTTTCTGAGAAATTTCACTGAAGTCTACTGCAATCGATGGAACTGTATCGTAAGAATAAATCAGATATGAAAGATATGAAAAGGTTAATAATAGGTCGATTTAGTTTCTGGCAAATGGTAGCAGTTTTATCAATACAAGGTCTCTTCAATGCTCACTCGCTCTCTGAATGCAATAACGGAACAAAAATTAAAATTATACGAAGCTCACTCCATAACTAAATTTACAACCCTGTACACACTACTCTATGTCCCCAACGCCCGAGTCACAAAGTCGTTACCTCTTTTCGACTCTTCCAACAGAAAATTTTTTTCTTTTCGTAGTTCAGCGAGGTTAGCATAGAGAGAGGGAAGGGCGGGGAGGAGTGTCACCCGCTCTGAGTTATCAGCGGGAAGACCGTTAATGCGGTCTATCTCTCCCTCGGTCTTCGTAATTTTTTGTCGCACGGATTCGAGTTGGTCGTTCATTGTATAAGACGTTCGTCGATATCCATCATGCTGTATCCATCATGCTTTATCGTGCTCTGGTGCTTTTAACATTATTTATATTTTCAAGAGCGCGCATTCAATAATCGAAATAATAAAATTTATGCTTACAAAAAATTGAATTATTTTTATATGTTTGACTTTTTGA
>CAJVPI010000148.1:0-48941 GCA_910592345.1 Paraglomus brasilianum
AAACAATTATCCGATGGATGGACTAGCAACAATAAGCAACTCGATGAGTTTATTAAGAAATCTCAATTACAAACAAAATCACCAAATCATGCCTATTTGGAATGGATTCCATATGATCATATTGATTTTAGGGAGTATGGCTCATATTTGTATGGTCCACCAACTAATTATTGTGTTAAATTGATTCCACTTGAAATAACAGACGAGACACATGATTTATATTATGCCGAGGTAACTATTTACTTATGCGTCATGTTTATTGAATACTTTAAATAATTATTGACTTGCTATTATATATAGTTACGTAATGAGCATCCAGATATGCTTACCACGGATGTTTGGGTTACCATCGGATTCACATATAATGAAAGTAGACAAAAGTATTGTCTCATAAAAGAAAAGTTTGAGGATGGATTATGTCTGGCATGTATGGGGCGATTAGAACCCAAGATAAATGCATTCTGTTATGAATGTAAAGCACCACGACCTCTTAATTGGACGACTAGTAACAAGTCATTAGATTTATTTATTATGAAATCATGGAAGAATACGAGTAACAAAGGTGATGCGTATATACAATGGATAGCGTATTCTCTATTAACAAACGTACAAGAAATGACATCATTACGCCATGGATGCACACATATAGCAGAATGTTTAGAACTGACAACAAATGGATTGACACGTGTGGCACTCAAAAAGATAGTTCGTGAAGGGGATGATCAATTTTATCAGGTAAATCATCTATGCAAATAGTATTATTGACGTGTGTATCAAGCAGATTACTGTTGTAATGACCGTTTATGTATTTTTTTACTCAAATAGCTAACCAAGGAATACCCCGAGATATTAACACCCGAGAATATTTGGATAATTGGGATAACTCAGGAGCCATCTACCCGGGAATATTTTTTAGTTTTCTACCATGATGTACATGCAATATTGGATAAATTTATACAAAATAATGAACGTATAATGTACATGCAGTATAACGACTTTTACGAACTCAAAGAGATTGGATGTGGTGGTTATGGAACAGTTTATACTGCCAAAGATAAAAGTGATTCACGAACTGTTGTACTCAAACGGTTTAACAGTTTTGATGAAATGCCGGAATTATTTATTTCCGAGGTAAGCAATTGTTGATGTTATTAATTAAAGTATATTTAATCTGACTCTGTATTTAATATTACTAGGTCAGAAATCATGCCAAGTGTGCGAGTGGATATTTCCTTAAAATTTATGGAGTCACGCAAGACCCAGAAACAAAAGAGTACATGATTGTTATGCAATATGCTAACAACGGTAATCTTTTGTCTTATTTGGGTCAAAATATTAACAAATTGACGTGGAAGGGGAAATTACAGTGTTTGGAGGGAATTGCATGGTATCTGTATGTTATTCATGGTGTGGGGTTAGTGCATTGTGATCTTCATGGCGGAAACATTGTTTTCCATGACAATACGCGTGAGATATATTCATTCATATGCGATTTGGGTCTCTCGCGATCGGTGAATTCGTGCGAGTCAACCATTCGAGGCGTTTTACCCTTTATTGCACCAGAAGTCTTCAATACTCGCAGATTTACTCAGAAATCAGATGTATATTCTTTTGGTATCATTATGTATTTGGTTGCTACTGGTGAACCACCTTTTAGAGATAGGCAGTTCGACAGAGATTTAATATGCGATATTATGGGTGGACTACGACCATCGATGCCTGATTCCGCGCCAGAGGAATACAAGAAACTTGCCGAGCGGTGTTGCGATGCTGATCCTGATAAGCGTCCAAATATATCTACACTTTATGTTGATATTGGTATGCTTATTAACTGGGGTACTGTTGTCAGCAACGCATGGAATGCCGTTTATCATAATGATGTCAAACCCTTATCACGTCTCGAGAAGGAGAGTAAATATTCTAGCACGCTCTTACCTACTGTGGATTCAGCTGCAGGTATGGTTACACTTTGGTACAAATAAAGTCTATTTACAATATTAATATTAACACTGCATTTTTTATAATTTAGATACTCAACCTCTTTTTTGAATAAATTTGTAATTCAACGGGCTTATTTACGGTTATACGAGTTTTATTCAAAAGTTCGAATTATACGACGTATGTCAATATGGTTGAGTTAACAAGATGCCGAAATAAATCGTGCATGTTTTGCCTTTGCCGGAGTAGATCATTTGAAAAGTAAATCTTGAGACTGATGTTTTATGAAATTGGTAATGAGATGCTGAATAAAATACTTAGCAACATTCGAGCTCGGTTCAGCACCAGCCGGATGATGCGTGCTTCCTGACATTGTTTTCATACCCAAACCAGTTCTTTCCAAATGGCCCCATGCAGTCGGCCAATAAGGCTTTGATAAACGCGATAGCCACTTCATGACTAGAATGCTCTGGAGATGCGATAAAAGCAGATCCGACACCTTCCGATTGAAGAAACTCCTGTAAGCCTAGGCCATTCCACGGTATTACGCAAGTGATAAATCATCAATCTACTTATATCCCTCAAAGCCATATCGCTACTCTTTTCATGATATTGCTACATAGCCTTAACGGCATCCAACAACGGAAATAAAATTGCCATACACAAGTGTGCCAACCATATATACCAAGACAGCTCCGTTCATATTAGGTAGTCCGAGAGTTTGAGAAATGTTTAGATATTCCCAATTTGACACAATTTGGCTATGAGCATAAATTAAAGTATTAATATTGTAGAATTTTGCTATTTTAATTAGTTCTCATTACCTCTCCTACCACGTTTATTGGCAAAGGAGATAATTTAGCACTCCGGGGAGAAATTAAATATGATAGGGGAGGTATTGATGAGGACACACTATGATAAATTTTATTTTTATTATAAATATTGATATTAAATAAGAAGCCTGATTCGAAATTTATAAGACGGCCCTCTTTGCGTAACGTTCTGAAACGCACCCTTATAACGCGTAAAAATTTAATGATTGTCAAACTACTAGTACATAGTCAACCTCGTTAATCCGAAGTCAACGGGATCGAGGCTTAAGTTCGGATTAACGAGGTTTGTTCTCAATAATCCGAACTTGCTATTGGATTCAATAATTATTCGGTTTACAACTTAAGTCTTTATTATTGTTGTTGTTATCACAACGTACACAGAATGGTTCTAAACGCTCCCACCTGCTAACATCTGATTATGTCGTCTCGCTTTGAGGTGCGAAAAAACTATCAAGATGTAATTGTCGCTTACTTTGTATTCAAGTACTTTAATCATTCTCTAAGATCAACTACAAGGCGGTGATTGATGTCGAATTTTGTCGCATATTCTTGTCTAATAAATCCTAAAATATTACCGATGCTTTCATTGGCTAATGCAAGCGAAGCTGGGCTTTCATCCTCGTATTCTTCGCACGGTTCTGGTGTTTCAATGCCCGTGACAATTTCTATGACGTCATCATCAATTGATATTCTCTCAGTTTCTCCAAGTAAATGATTATCTATCTCGGCAATCTTGGCTTACGGTTCATTATAAAAAAATAAATTCAAAGAGAGAGTTAAGCTTTATAAGCTGATGAGATTCTTCGGATTAACGAGGAATTTTTATATACGTTTTTCACAACTGCCTTCGGATTACGGATTACTATAAAATTCAGATAAACGAGGTAAATTTCTTATTAATAAATCGGGACCAGAATATTTCTTCGGATTACGGATTAACGATAACGAGGTTGACTATTGTTTACTAAATTTGTCCAATTGAAAGCACTTTTGAGTCTTTATCGATAAGAATCAATAGATTGTATGCGGAGAAGTAGCAGTATTTTATCTAGTCTCTTTGCTAATGAACGAAGTAATAATGTTGAGATGCTTTTTCTTGGCCTGTCATTAGGGTTTGCTGACTCGCGTAGTTAATACGCTTTAATCCTGGATCGTTTATATCACGTCTCCTATTACTCGTAATAGCAAAATGGATTTACACGCATTAACGAAGTTCGATTTCGGTCTTGAATATATCGCTTGTATTTCTTCGGCGCAATAATTAAGCCACTTATATTTATACTAACTCTTAAACCAGTGTAGAATAAGAAATAGAATTAAATTATTCCTTTTATAAATGGCTTTGATTTTATCCGCGCGAGAGTGTCCGTTCTTACACTGTTGAATTATTCAAGAGGATAAATGCACTTGTGTATTATCGAGACTTTTATTTGTTAGCTTATAAACCGAACTAATACTAATATTTCGCCTATACATACTAGTCGGACATATCTCCCATATTTAATAAATCGTCGTTACTATTACAACTCTATCTATTATCATCAATTAGTACTGAAATTAATAGGCATTATTAGAAACGTCTCCTAGTCTGATCACCTGATTAGCGTCCCGATGCCAACTGTGTTCGCGAGTTCAAACACAACCCCTCACTACATTTACCAAACTGCAATATATTACTATGAACAATTCTATTAAAATGTTAGTTTAAAGGATATACTAAATATAAGCTGTTTTTCCCCTGATAAGAATTGCCTGAAAATAAACATGAGAACAATTAGTTATTATTATGTTGCTTGTCCTATGAGACAATTGGCTTAGCGCAATAATAAACAATAATGATATAATCTCATTCTTTGTTAGGTAATAAATTGACGAACGTTGAAGATATGATGTAATAATATATTCGACGGCACAGTATTTAATTGAATTAAACCAGTAAAAAGACAGAGTACAATCTAAATAATACAATCTAATATAAATAAATTCTACGAAAGCATCATTGTTAATGAAAGCACGACTTGGCTTTCAGATAATATCCCATTCCTGATTCAGTTCCCATTGAACTAAATTTGCGGTTACCTTATTCTTCTTATGTTTGCAAAACCTTTTAAAATCACAATTAATACTGTGTTTAAAAATTTTCTTAAACACATCCCAAGAACAGTACAGCTCTCCGCATCCAGGTATAATTGTGGGCACTTCGTTCTTCAACATACGAATCATTGTTGATGACGAATCGCAGGTGTAGATTTCGAAATAAAAATTTGCAGCAAAGGGTGAAATTTGGGAGGAGCGGAATTTACGGGCTGAGATTTGACTTGATGTCCAATTAGCCTTTAGATGTTCATGATCTTTGTTTAGCCCCTAGAATGAGATAAAGTTTGTTAACAACGAGGTCGTCATCACAATATTGAGCTTGGGCAATAACTTTTCTATTTTATACCCCCACATCTTATATATCCCTCAGTTATTTACCCCCCATCGTAAATACTTACCAATAAAGTAGTCAAGAAAAAGACCGTCTCGGCATGTGCAAATCTAAGCACACCCCTCACCCAGGGTTCCTCCCCCCTGTTCCTCGTCTCAATTGCCTGTTCTACTCTTTCCACGAGATCTGTCACTAGTCTACACGCCATCAATTCATTCAAACGATTACCATAACTATACGTGTAATAATTGCTTATATCATTAAAATATTCCATAATTTTAAAATCATCAGGTCGTAGTAACGAACACCATGTATCACTCCTGTTGTAGAACGAGATTTCGAATCCACATGCACGATGTATGTACTCGGCGTGGATAGGTAGTAGAGGTGGAGATATGGTGAGCTCTTTAGAGATCCGATCGGCTATGGCAGGAAAGTATTTGGATATGTAAAAAGACAGTTCGCGTTCGCGGGTCGGGTTATTACGTTGTATTGAACGCCATATTGGGCAAGCATATTTGACGGCTAATTGGTCGTCCTCGTTCTTGGATTGGGGAGTAGTGTATTAAATAGGAGAAAAGTAACACGAGGTGAGTATTCAATATGAAGCAATAAAATGGATCTGTAAAGATAATAGTAGAGGAATAACAACTAGATCTGCTTGCCCGATCGAGATCGAACCGAACTTGACCTGCTTGCCCAACACTCTTTCTTTGACTTACCAGTGGTATGGTGTGTATATAAACAGGCTGAAATAATGGCTGCCCGAGCGATCCCTGTCCCTCAAACAGCCCAAGCGAATAAGCAACGCCAGACTGTCCCGATCTGTTCAAATTAAAAAGATTCTTTCGGTTTAGTAGAATCTCGTGAATAAATCTCGATGGGCTTGCGATAAAGATTAATGTAGCTGTAGTAACCGATAAAAGGGTAAAAAGATATTGTGACTTTAAATTTTCGCTATATCTAGTGAGTGGTATTGTTACACGCAGTTAAGTCTGATTTTCTCGATAACTATCGCATATGAGCTATGCAGGTAATAAGGCTTTATACAAAAACATGATTACAAACATCTACTCCATTAAAAGAAAAACAAGCGCTTTGCACCTCGACAACATACACATATTGCAAGACATGTGTAATGTCGCTACTATCGCTCAGCCTCCCAAACCATAACATCTTACCTGCTGATCGCCGAACTCTCGAAATCAAAAAGATTCGCATCGTACGTCGCGTTATCCAAAAACTTTTTGTACCTACTGTTTGCTCTTCTCCCCATCAAGTACAATTCGGCTTCTCCAGTTCTAGCCAACAGACCTGCTTGAAATTTCTTAAATGGATTCCTCCACTGCCTCCACCATGATTCTTCGTTTCCAACATCCTTAAACAAATCGATCAGTTTATTGAACTTAGTGACGTCTCCCCTTGTTGGATGCCGGATGCCATGACGAGCCAAAAGATATAATTGTGATAACGTGCATTGAGGTGGTGGGATTAATTCATCTGCATGAGGAGTTGTTATTGGATACGGTCGTTTCGTTCCTAAATGGTCGTGTAAATGAAAACCTTGATCACTATGACAAGCGCTAAGAATGATGCAAAAGAAGGCGAATATGATTAAGAAAATAATCTTTTGGCGTCTGGATATATGGTAGCGCATTTGTGAAGACGTTCACTGGAGGAACAAGGGAAAGAAAAGGAGGCAGGGAGATTTGAGTTAAAATAAAATGTCTATTATAATGACAACACATTATGGTAAATAGGGGTTACACTGAACGATTGTCAAGTTCAAGTTCCTTTTAAGAAAATTCAAACGTCTTGATTAGTTTGGGTTTATTTTTGACGTAAAAGGTCGAATGCAGTAGCAAATGCATTGATGTTAATCTCAAACGCTCTGATTAGTTCGGGGTTTTTGTTTTCGCTTTGGTTTACTATTATTACTTGTATTCGATCATACAGTACGCGTGACAGCCTATCAAATGAATTGGTTTTGCTGAATGATGATATTGATTGGTTGATTGGTTACCCAACTTGTTTCACTACAAACAAGTTTAGCCCCTTTCTCATGTCTACTAACTATTTGTTGTACATCATCCAGAATTGCATCATTGGATGAAATACTTAACTGACTTGCACCAAACTTCCCTAGCAGAAATCGTAATAAATGGTGGCATAGTGAAAACGCCAATTGATGCCTTTTTTTGCGGCAAATTGTTAAAACCACAATCTATACTACAGTAATAGTAACCCTCTTGAATCAGTGGAAGGGATGATTTTTGGGAGACAAGTTCTGTGTATAATAATGAAATAACGCGAAAATACTATCGTTAGCCCGACTTGAGATATGACTATTGACGAAAGCTTTGGTTAAAGTACTTCCACACTGTTGAATTAAAAAGACATATTTAGAACCACAGCTTGTGAACAAATCTGTACACAGTACTAATATCCAACATATATATATCAAGGCGTACATACACAGAAACTTATTATTATTTTTAGTTTCCTTAGCTTTAGCTTTCAAAAGTAAGAACAGTGGTGTGCAAAAAAAAAAAAAAGACAACGTTTAAATTGCTCTAGTTTTACAATGTAAAGCATATTATATGAAAGTATAATTGTGTTCGTGATTTATTCCACGTGACTTACACAACAGATCTCGTATTTTCTTCGCGTTCGGCTTTTGCTGCGGTTTCCAATGAATAGTAAACCATTCTTCTCGAGTACACCACTTTTTCAGTTCCTCACCCTAACTGATGCTGTGGCCGCTTCTATCACTGCTGATGGCCTGTTGACTATTATCAGCGAGAACGGCCAATTTCATCATAATCGATGGAAGACAGATACCCCCTGCATAGCTATCCCAATGCAACACCTCATGTAGTGAATTCGTCGTCAACTACCTCGACAATGGAAAGGAAAAAAAAGAAGAAGATAGCTATCAAGTCTATAACAAATTAGACGTGTTCGAATAATATTATTATTGGTTTTTATTTTTGGTAAAATTTATAAGTAATTTTTAATCCAGATATTCTTGGATAATTCATTCCATGCTGAATATTTCCCTTGTTCTCTCTCTGATTTGATATAAATTAGTTTCATGTTATTTTTATACAGAGATAATCTCATCTTATTATTAAACGTTTGTAAAGTTGTGTCACTGTCACTTTATCAATTTGAATGTCAGAGGTCTGAAAATGTGATCGAAAGTGATAGAACAAAGCTTCCAAACGCCATCTGTCATATTACTGTATATCAGTTCATACCAGCCATTTCGAGTTTCTATGATCAAATTTCACTTTGTCTTGGGTGGAATCTTTGTTTTCAAATGCATTACATGTTTCCTGCCTCAAAATGTTCTTGCTTAAAATAAATAGCACCAAAACAAGCCTTGTGTTTTTACTTTACATGAGACAAATAGGTCCAAAATGGAAAAGCTACCTATATACAAACTATAGAGAATACTGTAAATTTGTCAATTTTTTTTGCACACTGCTGTATCTAACACGTAAATTATCAACTCTTCTACTCTATAATTATGTCTAATTCTTAATAATTACATTATATGCTATACAATATACAATCGACATAGTGCTGATGAAAATAACAGAAGAATGCTGATGTAGTAGCAGTCCTTGCCGTATATTATTAGAACAAAGTCAATCGAACAACAAACAAAATCAAAATCATAACAAGAAACTTTATAACAAGTGTAACGATACTCACTCTCTTTCCCACAGTCAAACAACTCCGAAACCCCTTTCTAGATGTCGCGTTCATCTCCTCCAACTTTTCTCACTTATCCCTTAAATCCATTTCTAGTCTTTCTCCCTGTCTCACGATTTCTGCACGTAATTCTATGTTTCATCTTGATCGCATCAATCAAAAATTCATTCACCGGCGTACTCAATCCACACATGCGACCTGATTTTACAATGAATCCATTCACATAATCTATATCAGTTAGCCGACAGGAGAGTACCGCAGAAGACATTGGGGACGATATGTGTGGATGAGTGTTGCAGATTTGTAATACGGCATCGAGAATACGGTCGGGACCGAAGCGATTTGTCAGCGGAAGCGGAAGGGATGGTGAAACCGAAGAATGAGATGGCTGAGAGGAATGCGTGGTTGACGTTGTGAATTGCGGTTTTGGAGAGGATGAGGGTGAAGCGTCAAGCTTTAAAGATTCGTCGCAAGATACAACTTGAGATGACTTTTCATGAGCAACAGCATCGCTAGCCTCTCCACTGAATTCTTTGTCCGTATCACTCGTCTCTTCCATATTTGCTTCCCTTGCTTTTCGTTCTGCTTCCAAAAACCCTCCAATCACAAACCCACGATAAGCCCGGACTACGGCCGATGCTTCACTCACAACCTTTTTCAGTACTCTATTTGCTGGCATATTATACAATAAACTCCCGTACTTTACATTGAAAAGCGTGGAGATTGGCGCAAGACACGCGTTTATGAGAAGTTTTTCGAGTAAATGATCGATAACGACTGGGTAGAAGAGGCGGGTAAAGGAGAGAAGTGGAAGAGATGTAAGAATGGATATGGTAGAATGGAGCGATGACTGTGTGGTCGAGAATGAGTTTATACTATCTTTTTTGTTATCTTTTGCTGAATCGATATTATTGTTCTCTGAGTTAATTTTGGCTTTCTCCGAGTTAAAGCCATCAAGTCGTTCATTAGCCATACCACTAACCCTAACCTCTCTCCCATCTTCTCCGGGCACAATTCCAAAATATACCCTTCCCAATCTCTCCACCATAACCTCAAATTGTCCACGCGTATAACATCTATGTGTAGCGTCCGCAAGAACAATGTTTGGACGTACGGAAGGTTCGCGAAAGTACGTCTGTATCAAGTCTTCGTAAATGCCTAATGTTCCGTGGTGAAAAATGATAATTGTGGATGTGGGGAGGATACGAAGAAAAATCCGGGAGAATACAGAAAAAAAGTCTGGTAGAGACGTGGCAATAATTAGGGACGATATTGGAGTGACGTTGGGAGAAAGGGAAGGCAAAGAGGAGAAGGAACGAAGAGAAGAGTCTAACGAATTGGAGGGAAAATAGTAATGTCCTTTTGTATCAGGATCGGCATTCTTCACATTATTTTCTCCAAGCCCATATTCACTATCTGCTAGAGGATAAGCCAATTCATTTGATTCCACATCTCCAGTTTCATTGACACCCATTCCTGGTCCTCTCAACACCTCCAGTTGATATCCATTCGATGTTTCAACCGCATCGTTTTGATAATGCACTGTAATCACTCGATCCTTCCGCGTAAAGTTTGCGAGGGACAAGCGATCACGAAGCAAAAGAGTTACGTCATGATTGTTGCGTTTCAAAATATGGGCGATCAAGAAGCCGATGCCTTGTGTCCCTAAGATATGGAAGCGCATGAGAATTTTACAAAGAGCGGGAACAATTGAAAAAGAGGAAATGAAGAAAACTGAATAATTTAGCAATGTGATTGGTTGATGAAATCTTTGTCGATCAAATAAACCGATTACAATCAGTTATATTTTTCAGTATATTTATTTGCTATGCCTTTTCAAAAGTCGGATGATAAAGTAATAATTCAAGATGGGAATGAAAACTCGGTTGAGGGTAATTAATGATGTGAAAGTATACGTTAATGATCTCGAACTCACTCGTTCATCTCTGTGTAGTTTATTTCTATGGAGCGACAGTAACTTCATGGATAACCGCCGGAAAGGAGAGGCTCTTCCTGAGGTATTAACAGAGTTACTATTACTGACATCATTGTGGGTTGTATTAACGTTGATCTGACGTCCATATCAGTAAGAATGCCATATTGAATGGTACTAAAGCTATCCGCGGAGGGATACCATTGGGTATGGAAGAACATAAAATAGATAGATGAATGTGATTTATTAATCATAACCACACTTTGGAAAGCTCACGATATATCTCATTACTGTTCATCAGTATTTCCTCAATTTGGTAAAGCAGAAGACAGCGACGCTCCAACGGCTGCCCTTCCTCAACACGGCTTTGCACGGAATTCAAAGTGGGAATTCTTGGAGGGAAAAGATGGCGATAATGAAGTGACGGGAATTTTCGGTAAGCATGAGTTGTGGTGATGTATCGAGAGTCGTTAAAAAAAAAAAAAAAAAAAGAAGCTACAATCACAAGTTGGCAATAGAAAAACTTGATAATAATTATAAGGATGTTTTTTCTTTGTGATTTAGGCTTGTCTCCGTCATCAGTACCAACTGAATTGTATCAGAAATGGCCATTCCCATTCAAGCTGTTGTATACAGTCACCCTTCGTCCACAGTCACTTTCCACTTTTATATCTGTAAAGAATGAAGGATCTGAAGCATTTGATTTTCATACCCTACTTCATACTTACTTTTCTATCCCGGTGAGTGAGCGAGACTGTTGCTGTATAAGCGATTTCATAAAATGTGCAAGCAGTGTAGTAAAATGATTACAGGGATAATATTTATATTAATCGAATCTTGTTTGTTTCTGCTCAAGTTTAAAATATCCACTAAATGGATTCTATTAATAGGATATCTCAACACTCAAAATCCATAACTTGGCAAATAATGTCTTTATTGACAAAGTAGCCAATGGAGCACGCGATACAGAAACAAGAGAAGTCATCACCGTCAATGGAGAAGTAGACAGGGTATATGAAGACGTCAATGCCGAAGCTGTGCTTGTCCAATATGGAGATGGGTCCGGAATCAGAGTAAAGAGGATTGGAGTGAAAGATGTCGGTAAGTAGCTCTTACATGTGAATCTTTAGAGGTAGAATTTATGAGAGATCAAGAATGTGTTGGCTCCGTAATAACCTTTTTTTTCCTGATAAGACATGTATAAGGAGATAAAGGCATTGTATTTTTTGATACATCAATCTATGCGAAACCACTACTCATTCACACGTATTTTTTATATTCGTCATCCCCTCTTGATAGTTGTCTGGAATCAATGGGAAGCCAAAGCGGCGGCTATGTCTGATTTTGGAGATGATGAATATAAAGAAATGATTTGCGTCGAACTTGGCAACGTATCCAAGTACGTTCACCTTGCACCGGGTGAGACGTGGGAAGGTGGACAGGAATTAAGCGTCATTTAGGGATCCATGAATTAATGAGGAATGGGAGATTACTTTTGAAGTAAAGAGCAGTATATATCAAACAAAAAAGCATAACATTGGGTTCTGTTGGTTCGTCTGTCAAATGATTTAAGTAATTTATGGATCACGATTTGAATATGAGGGGTTAATGAGTATTCGAACGAGTTTAGACGTAAAATATCTACAATGTATACGATCTGGCGTGATCTGTATATATTGGCCAACACTTTAGAAAATTCCTTCGAGTGACTAAGTTTATTGAGTCGTTATTCTATACTGAGTGTGCATTCCAACCTCTCAATCTTGTTCTCTCTGTGGTGTCCTCCTAATCGGTATTAGTATTAGCAGAATATTGATTATTAGACCGTTATCATTATGACCAACTAACACTCGTACAATATTCATTGTCAGTTAATAAATAGTTATGCATCCTAATTAAATATTTCAGTGCTTGACTCTATTTGTAGTCATCAGAAGAATATTTACATTCGACTATCTATCAGAATGATACATACCTTGCCACCAGACGACGTTGGCAGTATAGAGAGGTCAATAGGATTTTCTTCCCACTTTGATTGTAATTGGCTGTGTGACAACAACGCGCAAAAAAAAATTTTTTTTTTTTTTTTTCGAGAGTAAAATTAGGTATTCCGTAATAGATAATACGAACATCAATAATATTAGTATGTTGCATTCGATAGACATTGCGTGTTTTAGCCAATTATGTGTGTATTTTAATTAATAAAATATAGACTAGGCTCTTGTGCTCAATCTATTGGATCGTCGCTCAGAGGTTGTACTCGGTGTTTGTCTTCAAAGAAGTCCTAGTTTCTCTTTTGATCGTTTTTCAAACCTCATTTTTGCGATTTTGTCCTTATAAACTATCTTTATTTCAACCAACAGATTAATCGCTTAGGTTCTCTATTTGTGAATAGTGTTTGCTTTTAATTACGCAATGGCAGAACGTCCTCGCTTCGTTCTTTCCGTCCTTTACCGCACAGTTGTGCATATCCGCATACATAGATACGCGTAGACCGCTGTGCGGAAAATTTGAACAGTCGCTTTGCGAGGTATCGATTTATTTGCAAATCTCTGCGAAATAGTCACTTTGGAATCAGTCCAATGTCCAATATTATTATATTAACGAACGGCCTATAAGAAATTGACAACGAATCCTTTGTCACTTTCCAGTCAAACGATTGCAGGTTGAGGGGACATGGAATTTATACAACGTTTGCTTCTGTATAATAAGCAATTTTCAAACCGTTGCGTATTGATCTGCCGATCACCTGATCATCGGGATATGCAACCAATCATATGTTTAATGGGATGATTAATATAACGATCGATTAGTGCTATTATCCTATTGGTGTTTAACGTTACTTTGTCATTTTTCAGTTTTTTGACAAGGTTGAGACTAGCTAGTTTGTTGGACCAAAGCAAACTTTCTTCGCTGCCTTCCATAAACATTATTATAAATGAACAGCGGGTTCTTGTAATAATTACGCAATGATCGTAATGGCGAGTATACTATATTGCTGTATAGAATATGATTAAACTTGGGTTCGCAGTGGAAAAGTTATTGTGCATAGAGCATTCTGTATCACGGGGATTTCATGCCTGTGAGAAAGGATACATGCCGTTAACGGTGTGAAGTGTAACACCTAATCAGTGGAATCTAGCAATCTAGGCCAATGGTAGACTGGTTGACCAGATTGGACCTGCATGAGTGATAACCAATCTAATCTTTGGATCCATTTAGATGCAACTTAGAATTACTCTTCATTGCTATTATTATGAAAATACCACATAACTATTCGTATGTCACCAATCACACCAATTATCACAGCACACCCTACTTTTATTTCTGTACCCTATGGGGTGTTTAATAATGTTGGTGATACATACAAATATGTATACCAAGGGCACTATCAAGACATATGACGGATAGATGATGGATGGATAGATTATGTGATGGATGGATGACGGTGGATGGATTGTTGGATAGTTGGAAAGAAGGGAGAAGGGGGAAGAAGGGTGTGAGAAGGGTGAGAAGGGGAAGAAGGGGAAATGGGGGGGAAATAATGAGGGGATGTATAACAACTATAGTCGGGGGTATAACCGAAGACTGAATGAGTATATGGGATTATTGTATTTTTAATATAAATATATCATTTTATATTGTAACTTACTTAATTGTATTTATTTTATTTATATAGTATTGTATATACATATATATTCACATTATTGTTGTTATAACATTCTCATTGCGTATGTGGCGGATTATATTCATCCGTTGGCACGTAACACAATTTCCCTTTTTTTTTCTTGTCATACCAATATGTATATACAATACAATTAATACAAAACACTTCCACAAAATACCATTCCGATAACTCCCATCATCATCACCTCCGTACAACCCAAACAAATCAAGCAAAATGAGGCACCAGACACACCCGAGTTGGTCTTGCGCACTTTTTGTTAGACATACAAATACCCAAAGCTCCATTTTTACCAGTTATCGTTTGACGATACCGATAGACGATATTAACTAACAAACACACATACCCCGACACTAGTTAATAACAGCATCCTGATAACTTCGTGCGAGCAACACACGTTAATATCAAACAACTCTAACATATTCTAAAGCGTAGAAAAGCTGAAAAAGCAGGGATACATACTACAAATACATACTCTCAAAGAACGCACAGTGTGTTTAGAGAACACATTGATAATAAATTGAACAACCTGCAAAGCTTTCAGTTGTAACTTGCAACTACTACTACTACTACACCGCCACCTTTAACAAACACCCATACAATGGCAAATATTCCTAGCTCAACTTTTGCTTATGGTTCAACGGGACAGGCAAGGAGTAATAACACGCAGGTGGGTTGACGAGGTCGAAAGGGTAGATAGAATAGAAGATTAGGAAATATGTGGGATAACCGACTTGATAATATTGAGAAGAGCAAAGTAAAAAAGAGCTTTATACGAGAAAAACGAATATAATGTTTATAACGTTTGTGTGATATAGAAGAATATACACTTTCTTTCTAGTATAGATGCACTTGTATTTTCTTTCTGTTGTTTGACCGACTATTTCATACGAGCAAAAGGTCCTAGTTAATTACTGGAATGACTAAAAGTAATATTATATATGAATAGACAGGGTAGAATGGTATATGCAACAAGCACATGGAACGCAGTACTAAATAACTAAATAACACTTACATTATTTAGATGCCTGTCGATTCAGAAAAGCGGAAATCAAAATCACGGCGGAAAGTGGCCGAATATGACGCTAAGAGCGAATACGAAGGGTCAAAGGTAAGACGAATACTGGACTTTGTTGATGTTTGGGACGCGCACCAAGTAATAGGCAGCCCTCTCGTCAAAAAAAACCCAACACCAGTGCTATCATATAACTCACCTTCCCTGTTCTCTTTTATTTTAGGACCACTTGAGAGTGCTTATGGATCAATACGGAACGAAATCGAAGGTAGTGGAAGATATAAACCGAGAATCTACTGAACTCCAGAACAAAATAATGGATCTTATGCGTAAGGCACAGATGAGAGGAAAGGTAAGGATTAGTCTATCGATTATATAGGAAGAGGCTTTTAAGGATGAACTATTAAATCGATAGTTTTGGGAGCCTCCAACAGTTCCAGCATAATTCACTAACGTCGTATATCTTTCAACTCAAACAGCCCTTCAGTTTGACTCCTTCTCACACCTTCACCCAGACCGCCGGGCCCTGTCCCACTCCATCAACGCCACAAACATCTTCAACGATAATGGAGCCAGCACCATCGAAACAAAGCGAATTCTCATTGACGCGCACTTTCTTCTGGCTGCTCTGGTTACCTTTTCAAATCGCATTTGGTATCTTGAGAACTGTGTACAGGAATCTGAACTGGGGAACAGTGCTGTTGACTGTTGCAATGATGGAGTTGACTATTGTTGGAATTATCTGGGGGTGAGTTGTTTGAATCTTTTTTTTTTCTCTTCGCCTGCACATCTTTGTTTGATGTAATCCATTTTACTGACAATACCCGTTTCTCGTATTCCTTTTTTCGTACAGCATTCGTCGTTCGCATCACAACTATCTTTATGTGGAACCATATGAGGCAGAGATCCATGGTACCTTTGGAGTCGAATCATCATCACAATTTGACATGATCATGAGCGTCATCTCCATGATAAGGGACTTTTTTGCCGAGGTTATCAACGGAGGACGAGGTTTCGGGAGCCCCGAATACGTTGGGTATGTGCCCATATGAAGTAAAGGAGTGAAAATGTAAACCTCGTACTTCAACGAGTCACCTATTAGAAGAAAAAAAGAATGACGATGGCGTCCGGAGGAGAAGTTGCTTACAGAGGAAAGACGTCGTTGACGACAGAGTGCAGTCGACGACGAGTAATTGTTATTAGTGATAGAGATCAGATCTTTTCGTTGACAGATATCCTCGATTATCTACTGTTACTCTTCACTTTTGTTACTTGTCATTATTACTGTCGACTGCTCAGTCAATTAGCGCTGTTTTCTTTTATATTAGTTGGTGTTTCGTTTATGCTAGATCTCTAGAATTTTTAGAGTCTGGATCTATTATTGTTTGTTTGTTTTTTTCTTTTTAGGGACAATTGTTTTTTGTGTGTTTGTGCTTGGGTTTCTATTTTATTTCTTTTTTAAAATAATTTAATTTTCTTTTGATTACCCGTCCTGTTGGTTTATTTTATTTCTTTTTCACTGTTGTTTATTCGGTTGTTCATTCGGTTGCATTGATTCAACTTCAAATCAAAATTAAATTCCTTTGCCTTCAACCTTTTCATTGTCACATTCAATCACACTCCCAAATGCACTCTCAATCACACTTCTCTTTGTAAGTATTTTTTGTTTCCTTTGTTTTCATTTTTTTTCTTGTATTTTTCACCCTTTAGATGATTCGACTACTTGTTTATTCCCGTTGCACTGAACTGTACTGCATGATTTCAATTTGCATTTGCACTTTTACGATCGGTTGACGATCCAAAAAAAAAAAAAAAGAAAGATGAAAACTAAAACTCATCATCCAAAATCATTTAAAAAAGAAAAATCAATAAAAAAGTTTAAATTTAACTTGTCTACAATACCGTTTTGTGGAGAGAGCTGGATGTTTTGACATTAACGAATTCGACTGTGTACTAGGTGATTTCCTTAATATAGACTAATTAACCCAAGCACGGTTTTACCGGCGATGTATTACAAGGGGTCCATAGCAACTGGATTAATAAGGTATTATTTGTCTTCAATTATGCTTTCGGCCGATTCGTTTCTCGCTTGGCTGATATCCCATCTACTACTACTATTGGTATCATCTGTTGTCAGTGGGGGGACATGAGATCTTCCCCAGTTTCTTTACGATCGCTCGCTTAGAAAGAGAAGACACTACCCCTCGATCGTAAATGCTTGTGCGAGGGATTCTTTTCTTACTGCGTCACTATGATGGTTTATTTGTGATGATAGACACAAAAACCCTTTATTCTAAAATTTACCAATCGCACATTCACACGTTACCCATTTGTGGGGCAATGTTTTTTGTGATTTCTTCTTGTAGCAGTAACAACAAACGAAAAGGGAGCGATAGAGATAATATTTCAGTATTGATAAAATTTGCTTAACTAGGACAAATAGTTTAGTTTAACATCGATCGTATCATACATTATAGGGGACCCACGGACAAAATAAATTCTCTTGAAAAGAATGACCTCATCTCTTTTATTTAATTACGTGTACTTCTTGACATTTAGACATTCATGCATTTATGAAGTATCCAAACCTCTTCTGAAAGGCCTCGGCTGTATTGATAACGCAGCAGGTTCATAGTTGTCACCCAGATTAGAAAAATGTCTGCAATGATAAGGCAGTGTTATCAGATGCATACAGGCGGATGTCTTTCTGCATGAATCTGCTTGCATCAGACATCTCGTTTATTCTCTATCCTTTTTGCTCTGCTGCGAGACCAGTTCGCGGTTTTTGGGGTTGTACTATTTTACGTGTTGCGCTACGCTAGAAGCCACTGTTCTTGACAAAGCCTTCTGATTAAAAACAATTCGTAATCGCCACATTTAAGAATGATTCTCAATAGTATGATGGCCCTGTCAAAGAATGCTTCATATGACCTTAAACTCTCGTCCATCCACTTGATTGGAGAAACAATCTTTTCAGAAATAGCAAATACAACAATAGATTGTCTCCCATTCACCGCAAAATCATTATTACGCCTTCGCTTCGTTTTACACAGTTTCTCACTCTTTCATTACCAAATACTGTAAGTGTGTCTCTAATCGGTACAATGACGTCGGTACCACTTGTCGGTATCCCTGTGTCTCCGCATTCAACAATCCCTGATTGCACACATTGTGATGAGGGGATTATCAAAATAATGCGAGATGGAGATTTAATAAGTTAAGAGTTGAATGTAATTGGTATAGTTAGCAGTAAACTTAGCGACAAGTTGAGCAACAAAGAGAGGATTAATAAGTAATGTTAATAATTCATATTATTGCTAGTGTTACGTATACGTTGTTTCGGAATGCTATTATTAGTTATATTGTTGTTTATTCCTGTTTGTTATGAATACAAGCACGTGTAACTGAATGCGGTTATGAAGTGTGTTCGGATTATTACATGATGGACAACTAAATTTGAATGGGATCCGAGCGAGAGTGCATCAAACAACAAGCAACATGGTCTAGTCCACATAATAGAGCCATAAATGTGCAGTATATTCATGTGCTTCAAATTATAGATCAATTCGTCAAAGATCGTTTAATGTTTTCTTGAAAACGGGTTGACATGCATATATATGAAGGGAAAAAGGTAAATAAAGAAGCATATGAATAATTAGAGTACCGAATAAGGGGAATGACAAGCCTATTACAGGACATCGGGTATCGAATATCGAGTATAGAGTATTGGATAGTGGAGAAAACTAACAGCCAATCCAAGTAGCACACTTGCCTACTCAACTAACTCTCTTTATCACTAATCCCGCCGCCTTCGACCGAGGGAGATTTATTTGAGAACTAAAAGCTTACTTAGTATCGTATTTGTTATTCTTGCAGACTGTGGGTGAATTAGGGTTTCCAATAGTTTATTCGTTCGTAATAACAGATGACAAACAATCAATCACGAATAGCAATTAAAGAAATTTGACAGAACACAAATGACAATATTTGGCTTTCTCTTGATTCCGATTGTTTATCCGATTCACATGAAAAAGATTGATATGAAAAACCTGATCTGCAGAAAGCGAAAGAAACTGAATACGCAAACGTAGAAAATAGAAAAATTAACAAACCTTATCTAACATATGTATATCTTTGAATTGATAACGGCGAATTGCTGTATGCACAAGGAATATTAAATGAATATATTGTAAGGGCTCTTCAGCTGGGGCGCATGACACAAGAATGGGGTGGGTGAACTATCAATCAGTGCAACGAATGTGCAACCTGATATTCGTCAGTTTGACAATGGTTACAGTAACTATCCTTATCATTATACATGTGTACTACGATTCTCACATTCTCTCTATGGTCTTCTAAACAGATTCTCTCTCTCTCTTTTTTTTTTCCCTCTTGTATTGCAAGATTGTTACGATACACAAAAACTAAAATACAATCGTTATTGCTATGTCGAAAAAAAGAAAACAAAAACAAAAACAAAAACAAACGAACAGGCTCATACCAAAATCAAAGACCAAAAGAAAATCAGCCGGGAAAGGGGAATATTACTGATTACAGTTAGTTCGTGAAGCAATTATAACCCGTTTTAATCAGCCTTAAAATAATTATTTTTTTGTTTAGCCATTAAAAGAATTGCAGGTGTCTGCGCTGTCTGCAACGAGGCATTCGGCATAAAAGTCAAAATGTTGTTCGTTATGCTTATCAAAAAAGCCGATCAGAAAACAATTGCCATGATACAAATGAGCATGGTAATGGCGCCACAGAAAGATTTAGGGTTCAAAAACTGTTGAACACCAAGAAGGGCTTACCCCCATGTTCCTTTTTCTGCTTTATACAAGTGCCAAATTTAAAAGTAACGAATCCAGATTAAAAAAACTGCATTAAATGAGTCTCGTTTTTGCTGGTAGAAATAGTAGCAATTAGGTCTTTTCACTGTTGCAATCCACACATGTACGGTTTGTTTCGCTTTGAAAATTTCCTATTTTTAATCACATTACTAAAGTTTTATTTTACGATTAATTCTGTAGCTCAAACCTTCATTCTAATAGTAAAATCAAAACATCAATCGTTCATTGAACAAAAATCCCAGTTTATGGAAAAACTTGGTAAAATTATGAATTGAAATTTCACAAGAAAAAGCTTTACCAATAAAAAACCAATTCTCAAGAACGCGTTTATAAGATAAAATCACAGTTAATATTTATTTAAAAAAACTTATATAACGTTTGGATAAATTATGAAACTTTTTGATAAGTTGCTGCATTTCGACTCTTGGAAAAGAAAACACTATATAAATTGCATTATCAAAACCAGCCGACTCTCGATTTAAATTATAGGTAAAAACTTGCGCATAATGACTATCCAAGTGTTAATAATGATAATGATAATAATACTACCGTCTCTTTTGATAAAGATGACTGGCACAACTATATTATCACCTTGCAAATCCAAACGCGTTAGCAATAAGCGATAATAATAAGTAGTAATAGAAACCGCTCAGTCGCTGTCAAGCCCGCTATGAAACTTATCACTATCTTTTGCCTCATCAATGGCGAGTTGACAAAAAACGCCTTTGCAGTTCATGTCACGAGAAGTAAAGCAGTTGACCACCTAGGCCAAACAAAGAAATAGTTTTCTGGGTTGCGCTAGCATTAATGCCAGCAGATGGTATGAAGCAGTTTGACTGGACTGGGTAGAGAAACATCCAACAAAATAGATAAGAAATGTGTTTTCCACGTCTCTGTCTGATGAGCATGTACAGAGATAAAATTTTAAGTAAGCTATTTTATGTCTTGAATATTCAATAAATGTTCAAGAAAATTGTTCAATATATTGTTGGATATTAAAAAACCAGAGTATTAGTACATAGTACAGATAACAATATGGCCTATCCTACTGTATCTGCAAAACATTATGCGGCAAGACTGAGTTATGCAAAATAAACCCTACATTATGTACGTATTTATATGAGTTTGATTGTCTACTAAAAGTTGCTTAATGTTAACATAGTCTAATACCCTTTAATATTAATTGGGTTTTAATAAATACAACTGATTCACTGTGTGTTTTCTACATAAATTACACAAGCTTTTATTTCAAGGTTCTGATTTAGATCTCCCCCTAGTAAATTTTTACTCAAGATACAGTTGCTTAAACTTGTATGTTCTCTATTTCTTGCACTACACAGTTTAGAGACCAGACAATTAACTCTAGGTTTTGAATGCTTACTTTGTAAATATATTTTCTTTGTCCAGAGTATTACAGTCTATTACATTTGGGCTTTAAAAAATCCATAATCAATTTTTAATTGACTTATATTAATATATGGGCCAAGTTGGTGTGTGTAGTTTCCTTAATTAATTAGATAAGTTAGTATGATGGTTAGCCCTCGTTATATCAAAGTGGCCGGGGGCATCCATGATTAGATATAAGAGCGATTCGGTATAGTGAAATACCTCTATGTAACAAAGCTTAGGCCTAAGATTACGCAATATTCGTAAAATAAGGCTTTTGTAAAAATGGTTATACTAATAACAATTAATCCATTCGAGTTTGTTTTTGGTTTGCAATACTATGCGATTACGTCTTTCTCTTTAATGCACGAAAGGCTTGAATTTATCTTAGATTACCTTGCGTAATTGCGAGTATTATAAACATAATACGATTAAATTATGATATACACTAAAAAGCTATTAGTTAACCTATGTATCGATAATATAACGCAATTTACTATTAAATTCGTTATAGCGAGAGAACTTTCTATTTAAAAAACGGGGAAACCACGATTACTTTGGACTGTAACGGTAATTGAGATAGCAGATAGGTAAACTCGATTAGTTCGGACAGCCATGCCCAGCCAGTCAATAGCTATACTTAGATTGTGGATAAATTACTCACATCTAATTTCTTATGCCTTTTAATAAATCTGTTAGATAGGACACACCGCTAAATGACATGCGAAGCATTCACAATTGATCGATGGGTTCAAAAAACACGTAACAGCACAAACGCGAGAAAGTGACATCATTGTTTAGTATAGCTTACTAATGACATCATTGGTACTAATAATAGTAACCCCTTTTTTGTTCTCCCTCCGTGAACAACGTTAAACAAAAATGTGTCATTCCCGAACGGTAGTACAGACCTGGATGGAGAACATTCTACAGAAAAGCGAACAAACATTTCGAGGGTGTATCCCCCATTAACCAGTTACACGGATATTAATTCGAAAGTGACAATAATTAATAGTTAGTAATGCAAGAAAGACTGGTAGCTCAGTCCAACCAAGAAAGCAACCAATTAGCTTTTTTCTATATCTTCGCTTCTCTATTTAGTTAACAATCTACTCGCGCAGGCCTGTTGCTTGAAAATTTATGTAAATTCCCTCATAAATTGGTTTGTTTTGAACATTTCTGAATTTATGCGTTATAACGATTCTTATATCAATAGTCTTAATCTTAATCGGTCGCGTTTCCTTTTCGTTAATAACTCATATTACACCTTATCTGGTTTTGGTTGTTTATTTTTAGCTTACCTGTTTGTTTGTGTTTGCTGGCTATTTTGTTCTTCTGCTCAGATGCCTATTTAATTACTGTATGCTGGGCAGATTAGTTTAGTAATAGACGCTTTTCAAGTCAAAGCAATTACTTATTGACGTAGTAATTTCTTGGGGGTTCAATAGTTAATTTCTCTCCTTGCCGAATGTTTCTTTCGTCAATTATTCAGCATATGTCCTTAGAGTTTAGCATCCCCATAAGACTAAATCAATATTTTTGGGTTCGACATTTTCATAAGTACCGCTAAGATTTTTCTTGTTCAAAAGCTTTGATGTTTATTTTTAGTCGCGTAATTTAGTCTCATTTTCATTGGAAAGAATTACGTTAAATATAGCAGCCGACCAAAAAATAACTGGGGAGGTGGTTTGGCACAGAAAAGAGTGTTGGGCGTATACACCTTGCGATACAGGAGCCGACTACAAACATTACCAAGTCTTAACTACGCAGCAAGACTGTTTTGCTCTTAATTTAATATTGGCCACTTGTACTCGAACGAGGCAAGTATAAAGTGTAGGTGGACGGAATCCATTTTAATGTCTAAAATTAAAATTATTATTCCTATACACATTAATATTTACAGATGGTAAAAATTTCTTATATCCATGGTGTCCATCCTTCATATAGGACACATAAATTATTAACATCAGTAGCCGATTGAATAATCTTGTCAACCTACAAGTTTAGAACAAAGTGAACTGTCAGCATAGGCTGGTGATGACTACAACCCTTTATCCAAAACATCACCTGCTCAGCAATAGTCATCGTGGATAACGAGTCGAAATCACGTCCTTCAAGTTTATCTTTAACGCGTTTTAATACTGATACTGCGTACGCGTTGCGAACTTCGGCTTTTTAGAGATGCAAACAGAATACAGTGTTAGCATACTATCGTGCTCACGAATCACGGCGGTATATCGATATCCAAGCACACCAGAAGTATTTTCTCACTTACCAGTCTCATCTATTAACGCGGAATCAGGCTGCTGGCTCACCGCTTCGGACTGTTTCTTGTTAGCATGCGGTTTTATTTTCTGCAAAATAAAAAGGAATGATATAAAGATAACCGATGATATATCGTATACAACCCATGATCAAACAACATAATCCAAGTCCCAAAAACATACCTCGCTAGTATCCTCACATTCGTCGTTGTCCTGTTCACAAAATTCCCTTCCCTTTCCCTTCCTTTTCCCTTCTCTGTTCATCCCAGAAATCTCCATCTCCCTGTCTAACTGCAATGTATCCTCATCCATAACAGTGATCTTCTCAGATGGCACGCGGAATGTTTCAAAGTGATCCATCGAGTTTGTTATTGTCTCTATAGGGCTCACCTAAAGTTGTAACAATAAGAGAATATTAATAAAGTAATAATAATGGATATGGTAAGTCATCAATAAAATTCTTTCTATTTTCGCTTTATAAAATAGTTCTTGATTTTGTTTGTCCTCTCCCAGATTTACATACCCTCTCAACGTCTTGGGCAAAAAACAACTGCGAGCTTGCGTCCGCCTCACCAAACTCCTGCATTAAACCTTTTGTATCTATGTTATCTTCGTTTATTTCCTTGTCCTCAAACCCTGGAGATTGATGAAGAGAAGAGGCAGTAACGCATTTTGCAGACGTTCTTGTTACTATTCGATTCACCTCATTCTCGTTCACTTCTTCTGTTCCCATTTCCACATCTTCTGTCACTAATCTCTCATCCAACTGCTTCTCTAGGATCAAAATATCTTCTATCCTTCCTTCCATGTTCTCAAATAACCCTTTCATTTCTTTGACTTTTGGTACTAGCAACCCAGCAGATTCCTCAAATTCCACAGCAGTCTTGTCTCTACCTTCATCCGAGTGCCAATCGAGTAATGGATCATAAACAAATGCTTCAAGAAGCATGACAAGAATTTCGCCGTTAGCTCGGAGAACACGTAAGGTATCCTCGCATGCGATACGAAATACTCCTTCAACACCTGTTATTCCAAGCGCAGACACTATATTTTGCGTTAATCTACACGGAACAGTTTCCGGCACTCTTAATTTCTTTCCTTTCTCAAAACAAACATTATAGTCTATATGTATAACTTCTCCTCTCTCAAAATCGACAAGTATATTATCTAGATGCCTATCTCCTAAACCGATGATATATCCAATGATGCTCATGACAGCAATCGATCGACTCAATGAAATTGATTTTTGCAACCAGGAGGTAGGTGTCGTGGACGAAGACCAGAGCTCATTAGAGAGAAGATCTGAAGGAGTAGAATTGAGTAGGTCGAGGTAGGCAGTCCTTAGGATAGATTTCGGCCAATGCTTGCGGGATATGGTTGGAGGCAAGCCTTCCTTTTTGAGCAACTTACGAATCTTTTCGTAGTATATATCACTAGGACGCTGAAGAAGGGTATTGGCGATGGTTGTTGCGACTCCAATATTTGTTGTGGCAGCGTTGGCATTTGTAATTCCTACGCTTGCTTGCCCCTCTGGGTGCCCACTATTTCCAATAAGCGTCTTGACAGAATATTCCCTCTGTTGCCACTTTTTATACAATACAAATAGCTGCACAGCATTCTCGACCCACTGAATCATTCCCGAATGCTCACCTAGGGGCACAACTGCATAAAATCTGGCATTTAATCCTGCTTTCCTACCCCGCTTATCTCTTCGCAGCAAACAATTCGTAATCTGTAACCCTCGCATAATTCTCTCATCCAAATGCATGTCTTCTAATCCTTTAAATAAATACGCATATGTATTGCCATCCGATCCAATTAGATTAAGTTTCTTTGGTTTAGTTTTTGTGGGTAATACGTGAACCGTGTCTGAGAATGAATAAATGGTGAGCGGGGACGAGGTGGGAGAGAAGGAAAGAGATGAAGGAAAAGTGGGAAGAGGAAGTGACGATGAATGAAGGGAAGAAAGATATGGTGAGAGAGAAGCAAGTGGAAGAGCCCGAGCGGTTTGGATTTGCTTTGTTAGATCTCTATGGATCTTAAAGAGAAGATGAAACAAAGATTGCGTAAAACCAAGTTTTAAGCGTTAGTTGAATTGACATGTATCAGATTGCGCAGCATCATTTTCTTTTTACGCCTACACCCAAATCAAAAGTTACAAATTTACTCACTAGTTTAAACAAGTCCCATCCTTCTTTGACGCTGTCCCATCGTTTTGGACTTTTCAATCTGTCATATGCTTCCCTTATTCTCGAACCAAAGCTATCTAAAAACCACTTCTCATGGTGTGTAGTCGCTCTGCTTGTAATAGACAATAATCTATCGAATGAAACAATGACAGGTTTCATTTGAGCATCATGAGTCTCTTTCATTATCTGGTCTTGTTCGGCAGGAGTCAAGTTGAGATTATCATTAATGCGTTCGAACTCGGCGTTGACTTTGTGTAGCCGCTTGGAAATGTCAAATTGCAGTGATGTTATTTTATTCAACCAGAGTTCTTCCCAAAGCACCGTTATTCTTTGTAATTCCTTGATTACCATCTTTGTTTCTTCGATAATCCTCTCGTTCTTTTGCTTAATCCTCTCCATGATTCTTATCAATAATATTCTATTTCCTTCACTGACTCTTTGCGCCTGCAGTGCTACGACTGTATGATAGACCACCGCGTGTGGTTCATTCTCTGCTATTTTGCAGAGTAAATTACATAGTTCGTGTCGGACGAAAGAATCATGGTGGGTTAGGCGAGAGAATAATTGTGGGATAATGGGAAGCCAATGATGTGTGGTAGTTGCGTGGAGGCCGAACGAGAGGAATGATCGTAGAATTGGACCGTAAGTTACGAGAAGATTGAGAATGCGCAGTGTTGAGATTAATGCATCCGCTTCCGTTATGCGTGTAGGCGACTAAATATGGAATAATAAGAAGTTTGAACATATATATCAATAATGGAGAAATGTAATCTATGATTTCTTTACCTTACTGTAATGATTATCATAATTACAGTTTTCTTTATTATTTTCTCCATCTTCATGCTTGTCCTTAGAACTGTCAACATTTTTACCATGTTCCCCATCGCTCAACTGCAGATACTTGTGATATCCATCCACAGCAGAGCTGAACGAGCGCAAAACTTGTAGTTCTAAGTCAATTAGAACTCGATGAATCGTGCTAATAGTATCTGGGGATGACAAACAGTCAGTAATTCGTTGCAATGATTGCTGCGTTCCGTGTTCCTGTTTGTCTGATTGTTCCTGTTCTTGTTGTTGTAGAATTGTCTGATTAATATCTCCCCTGAGTGACGTAACCGTTGAGAGTGGCGTGTAAGAATTGAAGTATTGGAGGAAGAGTGTGAAAATAGACTATATAAATTTAGGATGAGAGGGGTAAGCATTACTATGAATGTAAGTACAATATATTACAATTAATGCGGCTTCACCTTAAGTATTAGATCGAAATGAGGCATATCTTTATCCACATTAGCATCAATGTTTTCCCCTACAATTCCTTCATGCATATTCTCTTCGTTCTTACTCCAATCACTGAAACATTGTCTCAACACGTTTGCAACACTTTTCACCACTTCCGTCATCCGAGTTCCGTTCTTTATATCATCTAATATCTTCCACCCATAGTGGTATTGGTGTGTAGCATATATGAACCAGGGTTTCGCATAAATACTATTGTTGAGAGAGATTGCATTCGTCAGAGATGCAAATATAAGGGAGACTCGAGTGCTAGTATCAAGGGAAGAGTTATCAGCCGCATTAAAATTAGTGGTAGTGACAGTGCTAATCTCAGCGTTAATACTATCATTATTACTGCTTTTAATGTCTTCGATGAGTGCATTTCCATTACTATTCAACACATTTTGCAAACTTATCATTGTCTCAGGATCGATATCATTCCTATAGTTCTCTAACCACTTGGCCAGCTTTAAATACATTTTCTGATGAAGCTTTTGTTTTTCTGACATTACATCCATCAAATAAATATTATTATGCAATGTTGTGGGGATTGCGTTATTCATTACACTCTCCATGATGTTCCCTTTTACGGTTCCCTCCTCGTTCAGTCTCTTAAGAGGCATAAGCGAGCAAGTTTTACGAATAGCCTCTATACAATTATTCTGTTCATACAAAATCTTTGCTTGCTCAAAAATAATCTCGACAGGGATAGCATCGTCGTTACTCTTATAATGTCCAAGTAATTTCATAGCTTTCTTGTATGCACGAGACTTTCTGGCAACCTTCGCAGTGATGTATCTTATTAAATGCACATAATTTGCATTAAGACATTTTACATTCCCTTGTTCTTTTCTTCCCCATTTTCCATCTTTGATCTCTGCAACGCCTTTCTCAACAAGTCGCTCAAGATTTGTCCAGACATCAGTATCCGAATCAAACAAATCACCGAAATACGAGGTATGTCTTATATCTACGTTTTCAGCAAAATTGTCGAAGAATGATTTGAACTTTGAAGGATCATGTGGAAGTGCGTGTGAAAAGTTTTGAGAAAGAATAGGATTAATGGAACGAGTCGTTGGCGGAAGAAAACGTAGTGAAGAGATAATATTGGGAATGTTTGAATCCGGTGAAATATTAGTAAAAGGAGAGGTAAGTATGGATGTATTTGACGTAATAGGAAGAGATTTCGCTCCCATTGTCACAGATGCTGTTGGCGATGAGGATCTTGCCACGGGTTGTTGAAGATGTACGTATTTTAATCGATAAAGCCATTCAATAAGCCTTATATCATTTGGTCCCTCATACAATTCCTTAATAACGCTCATGTCTTCTCCAAATCTACCCGTTTCTTCGCCTGTTTCCCATTTTCCAAACACATCTGCCGTATACCACCGCTCCAATTCATCTAAATATTGCCGATTCTCCTTAACCAACGGGTGCAGCATACTGTCTTCTATTTTATGCTCTTTTATCCATTCGGACAAAGAAGACATGTCATCGAGTTTTATATAGCAATTAATAATATTGGATGTTACGAACTGGCTTATTAAGCGAATTACACTCCGAGAATTAACTGCATCCTGAGCTTGCCCCGAGTTATCTCTTCCTTCACGCCCCTCTTGTGCATTTTCATGTTCGAATAATTCATTCAGTACTTTTGTGGCTTCAGTGATCGATGCCTCGTATTCTAGGTAAGATGTCCGTATTGAAGGACTCATCCAAGTAAACATAAGCGACGCGGGTATAGGCCAGGAGCGAGGAAGTGGTTTGCGTTGGAGCAGTGTGCGAGTACAGGGTTGAGCTGTGGGAGTAGTACTAGTCGCATCCATATTTCCACCAGTAACAACAATGCTAATATTACCACCATTTTTTCTTGTACTTTTCTCATCGATATTCTTCACACACCATTCTTTCAATCCGACAACCATATCCCCTTCCTTTAACCTCTCCAAACTTTCTACAACATACATGCAGACCGTTTGAAATTCATTAATATAGCTCAAGGATAAACTCTGCTTATTCTTTGCGGTTGTCAAGTTATTAATATCATCTCCCTGTCTGACATGCCCTCTATCACCCGTTCCACCTTTCTCTCTCTCGTTCTCCAGACCTCCTTTTTCCTTATCCAACACCCAACTCTTCTCCTTCAAATAACTAATACCATGTCTTACAACCATCGCATCATCTCCAACCATTCTTGCCCCTTTCACCAGTCCAAATCTCACTCGACTGAACCAGTCCCCACATACTTTCTCATTTGTACGGAAGAACAAGATACTTGGTCGAGGGGCAGGTGGGATGATGGAGAGCGCGGTGCCGGTTGTGGCATTGTGAATTTGAAGTTCAAGAAGAGTAAGTAGAGTTAATAGTGCACGGAGGTTGGCAAGATGGGCGGTGGGAGTTGATGGTGAGGAAGAAGGAGAAAAAAAAGCGCATTCGTCAAAAGCAGACGCGCGTACGTTTGCACCCGAAGTGATACCACCGTCACTGGCTATCTCAGCACTGGTTATGCCCTCACTTCTCTCGATTTTACTAGCTTCATTTCCATCATTGCCTAGTGTATTTCCAATACTATCAAGTAAGCCGTTTAAATGTTTCTCCAAACAATCAAATGTCTGCTTCGGACCTCCGAATGGCGTGCGTAGTCGTGATAATATAC
The DNA here is from genome assembly GCA_910592345.1 of Paraglomus brasilianum. NCBI lineage: Eukaryota > Fungi > Glomeromycota > Glomeromycetes > Paraglomerales > Paraglomeraceae > Paraglomus > Paraglomus brasilianum. The sequence continues at coordinate 30,173 of CAJVPI010000148.1, forward strand.
AATATCTGGTCGATTCCCAAAGCGACCAGAATGTTAGCAAAGGTATCGAATTTGCAATCGTTGAGGCAAAGATGGGATAAGTAAGTGCGGTATCGTTTGCAGTAGGTGTAGTGATGGTGTCAGAATTATTATTTGTAGGACCGTTTCTGATATTATTGTGACTTGCGCTATCGCTGGACCTCCCCTTCTGATTCACTGGCTCGAACGTTACTTCTGACTGACAAGAATAAAATAATTTCTGCAGCCATTCTCCATTATTTGTATTCTCAGATGGATACGAATCGTGCAACGTTGCCGAGTCTGTTGTTGACAAGAAATCTTCCATTCCCAAATGAGCCATTAGTATTTGAAAGTGGCGAGGGCGGAAGTTGCCCAAGTGAGGTGTCGAGATGATTGTTGACTTGAAACGAGAGGTAAAGAAAGTTTAAACCTCATGTAAATATATGTTCAACGAGTATGACAACAATAGAACAAACCGGCCGGTTGAAATCTGTTGTACTTACTCTGATATCTTCATACAGTGTATCCGAATATTCGTTACGTTGAAAGGCAGTATATAATGGATTAATACTATATAGCAGCTTTGCATACTCTGTTTGTACTTTAGGATCAACATCCGCAATTCTACACCGAGACAGTGGATTTGTTAGCAATAAGTAATACAAACAGTGTCCATTGTAAACGCCAATCTGTTTGTCTAATCATCGCCTAACGGTTCTATCGCCTTACCTGTGCCATATTCCAACAACGATGCTTTCTTTAACAGAAACAGAGCCAAACACTTTAAAGTAATCTCTTACTACTCTGGCCACAACTAGCCTAATCTCTCTATCCCTCGCTACTTCCGATAACCTCGTCAATGCATCCAACACTGTGTCAATATGCGCTTTCGCATCCGTTCTTATATATTTTTGTGTATCCTTCGTTGCATTCTCTGTCAAATCTGCTTTCACCCTCGTTTCTTCATTATTGACGTGTTTGATTATATTTAAAAACCAGTCGATAGTTAATAAGATAATATTTATGGGAAAGTTAACGTGATTAATAAAGATTGAGGAAATAAGGGAAGTTATAGTGGAAAAGGTTGGGTAATTAGATGCGTGAAGGTGTGAGAGAAAGTAAGAGCAACTACATACATTATATGACAGAAAAAAGCGATGAGTAAAAATACACGAAAATAAGATCAAGCCAATACTTCTTCCAATAGACGTACGGATACTGCTTATTCGCCAGTCAAGACTTACCTTCGCGAAACACTTCTCATCGTCTTCATCGTTGCAGTCATTAGAACTGTATCAAAGTATGCGCATTTATTGATCTTCTCGAATACATGAAGTAAAACCGAAAACACCTCCAGTTCGCGATTCCACGATCTTGCGATTTCGGATAACAACTCGAGATCGGTGACCAGGACCAAGGATGCTGGGTCATATTACGATGGAATAGTTGGAATTAGGATAAGCTACAGTCACGTATAATTAGATATTTATTTACTTTACCGATTGTTCTATTAACTGTCTCGTCGATCGTTTTACCGATTGCCGTAGAGTTCTCTTTATCATTACTCTTCTTCATTTCTTGATGTACATTCAACTCTCCAACAACTTTATTCTCACTTTCAGCGTTAACTTCATCTCCATTTCCTTCTTCGGGTACCTCCTTATTTTCGTCATTTCCAACAACCAACACTATTTTCTCCTTCTTTTCATTTTCTTCTTTCTTTGATCTTCTCCTTTTCTCTCTTTTCCCTTCTCGATCTTCAATTATCAGCTTCATCATGCAATAAACTTCATTCTCCAACTCGCTTATTATGTTTTTCTTTCCAACGTCGTCCGTCTCTATCATGTTGTTTTGATTTCTAAATAATATCCGAAACATCTCCAATATATCTGCAAATAAACGAGTATTGCGAGGGTGATGTATGCGGAGTTGCTGGAGTTTAGAGTTGGGATGGGCAAGGGTAAATAAAATGTCTGGATGAACGACAGGTATCCAGTTAGATAGAATCTAATTTGAAGGAGATGGAGATAGATGAAAAGAAAAAGGTTAATTGGTTACATAGTTTAGAACACATTTCATGAAATGGTATTACTGGATAAATCTAAATACTCACCTGTAACAAACCATCAAACCATTCATCTATTTGTCGGCCAGCTAAGGTTTCGTCCTGAGTAACTACTAACTGATTCAAGTAGAAAGTAATTGCAAGCGTTTGTTGATACACGGAAGCTGTTTTTCTATATGCACTCAAGGAAATAATTATTTGATTCCCTAAAAATACGAGTAAGCAATACATAGATATATATTGTTCAATGAATTACACCAAAACGAGTGATAACCAAACCGCCAACCCTTTCTTTTCACCTAATCTTGCTCAGCCATCTCCATCAGCATTTTTAATTTACCTTTCCGTAACCAGTCGGCATCAAGATGCATATTAGCGACAGTATTTAAAATCTTAATTATCCAGGCATGCAATCTGTCGAAAGGGTATGAATTATCATCTACTCCAGCTCCACAAGAATGTTCCGTTGATTGTGCTGGAACAACTCCGCCAACTGCATCAGCAACTGCATGGAAACAGCTAAACAAAAAGACGATAGATAAGTGATAATACATGACAGAAAATAGGATTTCTTTTTGATACGAGATGGACAAAGCATCGGATTGTTAGGAAATACGTAAATCCCTTGATTTTATTACCTTAACAAGGCCTTAACATTACTCGAAATACCATTCTTATTATCCTTATCGCTTTCTTCATGGTCGCTTTCATTCTGCTTTTCCTTCCCAGCATCAGGTAATATGGACAGTCCAAGTTCAACCTCCATATCAGTTAGGAAATGACTCATAAGTTCGAAGGCAAACTCAAGATTACGAGCCCAACACGGCCGTAGTTTAATGAACGTTTCTAAAGTAGAGTATTAATGAAATATATGTAATAAATGACTAAATGATAAATTGAGCAACAATAAAAGATTGTGACTTAGATAAATGACAAAGCGATCCTTGAATACATCAACGCCAGATACATTTTGTGGGCGATTACCTGAAATTAATCGATGCAAATTGTCAGAAACCGAGGTATCAATATGCCATCCTACAAGAAGATCAATTATATCCTACTTATAAAAACATTACATTAATAACATTCGTCAAGAAAAACTCTGCTCATTGTCCGTTCTTTTCCCCCATTCTCTCTAATATTCTTACAAACCTGGAATCTCTCACAAAATTCGTTCGGATACTTGTCAACAATCTTCTCAAGCACTTCGAGAATACCCGGGAAGCAATCTACACATGCCATCGAATCTAGAAGAGCTTCGACATCGATTAGGATGGACGGGATTAGAGGTTGGAGTATTGATGAAGGTGGGTGAGAAGATGAATGGGCAGGACGACTAAGGAGCTTTTTGTCAAAAAAAAAACGAGAATTAGTGACTGAGTGAAACGGCCTCCAAGTACTAATATTCCTGTTCGCATTCTGGCATTCCATACTGAGTTTGTTGACAAAGTCTCATTGCTTGCCAAAATCATAAAGAAACTGATCAATATATTCCATCTTCCATCACCAGCCATCCCTTTTTATCAAAGATAAGACATACTTCGCGTAAAGAAGCGACTATCCATGTCTTTCTCTCCTTGTCTCTATCTCGATTCCCGCTCGCCGTTACGTGTAACCGTTCAAAAGTCCAGCGTAGGTATAATTCGATGTCATCCTTCATGTTCAGAGCTACCTGAGCAAGAAACTTGGACAAAAGTAGACGGGTGTTTGATGGAGATCTGGAATTATAAGAAGGAAGAGGGGAGGGTGGAAATAGTAGATATAATTGAAATCGTATTCAATGGAGGGTTTTCATGGATATGTTTTCGTAGTAAATACTGCTAAATACACCATACGTTCATAAAGGTCAAGGATTTTTCTCACCTTGTATCTTCGAAAAGACTTTCTATTGTCGGCATTCCGCCCGTTCCTTTCGTCATGCTTTCGAATAATTGATTTGCCTCCCATGTTGACATTGATTCATTTACCATGTTCGACAATTGATTCAAAGAGTTTGTGCGGCGAGTGTAAAGCGATTCATTGTCGTCACGGATGCGAGACAATAAGCTTTGGATGCGGGACAACTTTGTTGAATCTATAGGAGAATCCGGTATATTAATCGGGAGTAGAAGGGAGAATTGGTAATCCGATACGAGTTAATTAAGGTGGTTACTGTTGACGCGTTCACTGTTTATCTCTCTACAGTAATTCTACATATCTAACCTCGAATATCCGTACGATGTTCTCCATGTTGTGGTAAGTTCGCTTGGTGATGATGTCTGTGATGTGGCGCTCTACGCGGATATCTACCAACTGGTCTTCTTCCTCGGCTAGAGAACATTATCTGATCTGGAATTGTAGGCAAAAGAATGAAATGATGGGAATGTGTGACGCATCTATAATCACGTGTTGTCAAATATTCACGCCTTGCATTTACAATTGAGATAGTGAAGTTATCGGATTTGTTAACAAGTGAACTGCATGTATTCTGAAACGTTACACTAATATTGATTGTTCTCCTTTACGGAAGCAATATACAATATGTCGCCATATGACAAATATCCAAGTTGGTTTACATTTTAAACGCTTCTCACCCTACTTGACACGCGATAACACACTGTATTCGAATTTACAATATGGTATTGAATTGGAGAATGCTACGAAACATAATTTGTTAAGCTCCATCGAGGAGATTAACATCAGCACATGGCTATAATCATTTATACATAAAAAAATAATAACGACACATGAGCAAAAGCAAACATTCGGACTATTAATAATTATATGAACGCATACTCTATCCAATTAAATCAACAACGCCCTGGATTATTGCTACCTTAATACATTAGCACTAGTATTATAAATGATGCCGTTTTGCAGTGCACAGTCCGTTACGAATTCTGCTTTAGTCTTTACATTCTCATAGATTAACTTTATCCAGTTTTTCCGATTGGCTATAATATTTCCCTGCATGCGTTTCCCTGTATCAAATCGGATAACCGATAAAATTTTTACTTTTGGCTGACACATTCGCTGGTTCTGTTGGCCTTAACGTCAATAAAGCTGATCGAAACCTATCACAGATATACCGTAGACAAACATACGGCCGAATAATCGGTAGAAATAATCAGTAAACCCTCTAATAGAAATGATTTGTCCACGCGGACACAATTGTAATAGTCATACTGTTTTACTGGCTTAAATTTGTAAGTATATCGAATTACTGGAAAAGCCGATCGAATAAGTAACTGCATATGTTCTGTATCTTGGTTTTTTGATTTATGTGTTCCCCCAAAAACTGTGCACATTTTTATGTAGCGATAGGGGATTGGTCTCCAAAAATAGCCTCTTTCCCCAGAAATACATATATTCTAGCCACTAACTGTGGATCTTACAAGACGATTTGCATGCACATAAAATGGATAGAATATGTGGTACTAAAGGATCATTGTAATCCAGACGTGCATATTTCCGAATATACATGTTGGGGCAGTCTCGAATTGTGTTGTTATCGGAAAATAAGCCATTACTATAGGCGATCAACGGATTCACCAGAAACAGTAACTGCATTAGTATTGCAATATGGTATGTGCAATATGCAATATGATGAGCAAGAATATGATAGAACAAGTCGTAATAAACCGATTTTTAAATATGCAATAACAAAAATACCAAGTTACGCCAAATTAACGTTTACCCAAGTCTAGCACAACAATCGACGAAATTGTCAAAACCAGTTATCTTAGCTTCTGTGTTGATTACTTTCCGGTATATTATTGAAGTATTAAAGAAACTCGATGGAATGCTGATCGTCTTTTTATTATGTGATGGTTGCTTGCCATATTTTATGTAAGTCGTAAAAATAAGGCCCAATAAGTTTTTTAATTTCTTTATCTTAAACATCAAATTACCAGACATATAATAACAGTTGACTTTGCGAGATTTCGGTTAGGCGTAAAAAATAACCGAATACATATAGATATTCTTTGCCTTTTACCATTTCCTGTAATGTGCAATGTTGCTTGGACGCTTATTCTGTAATAGCAGTCTCGGCCGCGTAGAATTATCACTACATGCAGTTGCTGTTGAAGTAGCTTGAAAATAATCATTAGAATCACATAGACAACGTCTCTATTTGGTCAACATAACCGATTGTTTTACTGCAACACTTTTGACACGAACATATTTGATGTTGATCGGATTAATTTTCTTAGCCAGTTTGAAAAATTTACGTTAACAAGTTTATATCAAATCTACTTTTTACAATAAAAAACGATAATAATTTCTGTAATCTATGGAGGCAAGTTTTCACAAAACATGCTCTATTGCTGTTATATATACTTATCCCACACACATGATACGGCTTTTAGTTAAGACTTGCAAACGAAGACTTTCGCTTGTTGGAACAGCAGTCCCAAAAATGAGTATGTTTGTTTGGTTATTTGTTTAAAGTTGTGCGCGATATAATAATGCACAGTTAGAAAATTGCTGTTGCGCTTAAATTTGGGTTATTTATTGTTCAACTTTTTGATAGCAAAATGGGCGTTGATTAATGTGTATGTTACTTTCCGGTATATAGGAGGTAGGATCTATCCAGCCGCCTACGTAGCAGAAACTGAAAACTTAATAGACTTGTCTATCCAGTTTTCTATCGCTAGCCGGTTTTTGCCTGGGCCTAGATGCCGTAATTGTTTTTACAAACAAAACGTTATTCACATAGCTTAGTAAGATTTCAGCATACAGTGCATTACGAGAAAGAAAAATAAATAAAAATAAATAGAAGCTCTTCGAACGCGTATAATATGGGGCATATTGCAACGTGAATATTTGTTATGTAACACTGAATATTAACCAATTTGACTAATCAATGACATTTATGTAAATTACATTTTTAATTTGTATCATGCTAGAATGTAACTATCATTCAACTTTATTGAGGTAAACTTTTACTCGAATTACAGTATGCTTAATATAGGAGTATTCCTGTATAAAATTACTTATATGAAACTAATCTATATCAGATCCACCATGGTACCAATAATATACCATGGTTTGTAAGAATGTCTGTGTTTGCTCGGATTCCGCAGTCCGCCAAGACGACTTCACATCTTCCACATTTAGCTTGCCGCTGCAAGTAGGAAAGAAGTATTACCTGTTAATACTGAAATGTGGCAAGGCGGGTCATCGGAGGCTGTGACTGAACGAGTCGCTCTTGGTGCTGAGACGGTTTGCCTCTGACCTACACACAGACTTGGGATAGGGCCCACCGGAGGAGTCCCCCATAACTAGCCTGACGAGTAGCCAGGCCGCTTAGGTGGTTGCATCGACGTGTTGCCCGACCCTTTCCCTATCTCCTCGCCGCTTTAACCGTTTCAAAAAAAAAGTATATAATACATCACCTTTATTACCGCACTGTCAGCGGCTTTCTTCCAATCTCCATCAGCAGGTATGAGATAAATTTGGATATAAATGTGTGTTCTGTGAATTTATCAAAAGCGAAATCGACGAAACTTCAATATAGCAAGATTGAAGTTTTGGGAATCCAAAGAGTTCTTCCATTTTTGAAATGGTTCTGAATCATTGACTCGGATGACAGCTTGGATTGAATTTTAGAAACGGATGTTGCTTGTTGGCTTTTGCTTCGAGTGTTGTAACGCTTGCTTGAAGTTTTGCGTCCTTTACTAGCTACACCTACGATTGAACGCTAAAGGTGTACATAACGCTTGCTTGACATGACGCGCTTTTCCCCCTTTCCATAGTCATGCCTGCGAAACGTGCGGCGTTTGAATAATGTTTGACGGATTCCAGGAATTCCTAAAAAACCGCAAGGCAACGAGTGTCAGACAGGCAGTTCTTTGAGGTAAGGCTTTACATCGCGCTTTACCCGTGTAGACCGCGTAAAAAAAACAAACAAATGATGGGAAAATTGACGAATGAGTTACGTGAAGATGCATCGGATTGCGTATAAACACGTCGAAACAATCGCGATAACTGTCCCTATTTTTTGGGCTCGCTCAGCTATTAATTTCGTCATCCTCGCCATTATCTCTCCTTTTGTTTCTATCCAAGACACTATCAATTTTTAAGGTACTGGGCTTGGGATTCGTTTTTTGTTTGTAAAAGTTCTCCACTGTAGACGTTCCAATGGTACCCCTTCCCAAGGTCTTCGATCTCGTCTTAACCTTGTAACACATTTTGGACAAACTAATATCGTCCAATTTCCTTTTGCATCAAAGAGGCTTTATTAAACTCGCTAAAACGTCTCCCTCGTATGGTTTGGTTGCTTTCATCGAGCTAGATGCACGAAAGGCAGTATGCAATTTGCAAACATCGCAACTCTTGGTCGCAAACACCAAAGCGAAGAAGAGCAAAAGCACAAAAGCTTTTGCAACTTTGTAGAGAAATATCTGCAAATGGAAATCAATTAGCATTCTTCTCTGTTTGTCATAACAAACCATATTTTCTGAGCAACCGTTTTTGGGAAGAGTACAAGTGCCTTGTGTGCAGCTGTAAATAGACTCTCTTTTGCGATTATTTTCAGGAAATACGCAGCAAGTGTTTTTGTTTTTTGGTGAATGTGAATTCGTCTTGCCTTTATACACGAATGCTAGTCGCATTCGCGCACATAGAAATACGGTAATTAACCTTTTTGCTATGCTGGTTGTTTTTTAAAAACCGACTAATATTCCTCACTTTCGCCTCACCAAATGTTTATCAACTAAATTAGTTGATTTGTTTGCCCCATGAATACGATCGCTCATGAATGACACGGGACAAATGGTCAGCGCAGTTGCTGTTCTAACACCTCCCCCCTGCAGCGTAACATATCCCTGCCGTCAAAGTTTGTGGTCATATTTGGTCAGTATCAGCAGTATCACATGGCACGGGGATCGTTCACCTTTCGACGAAACTTTATTATTATTACTATTATCCCCTCGAATAACCCATTTTTTATACGTAGCACGTTAAACAAAACGTTTGATAACTCAGTGTGCACACTTTTACAGTATGTGTAAGCGATAGAGTGCATGAGGAATGTTGTGAATTTTTATGATATTATTATGTATCTTGATAACTTTTGGGTTCCTCCCTTTTTCGCTTCTTAATTCTAAGTTTTTTAGCTTTTAGAATACATTCTAGTGAGTATGTTCTATCTCTTCTGAACCGAAAATGACGAGAAACCTTTTTTTTCTCCACGGCTGTCCATTACCATTGTCTTTCCCACTATAGTATCATTCACATTGTAGCTCTATATTCCACGTTCTCTACTCTCCATTTATCGCCAATAGTACTGTTCTCTAGTACAATTTCCCTATCCAAATAATCAATCTTCATTTCCAATCTAAACCAATTGAAATTATCCACATGACTCAAATCAAACTTTAATCCCTCCACTTCGCTTTCGAGATACATTCTGATCTCTTCTCCAAACTTGTCTAATATGGTATATCCAACAGATCTGAATGGTTTTACAGCCTTTGCAACGATTGTCTTCAACACTGTTTCTTCATTCTCGGACGACAAGACTGTGATATGAGGTGCTTGTTGGTTTTTGCGGAAATCTATTCTTATGGAAGATTGGAACTCGCTTGCGAGGATGTACAAGACTTTTTCGAGCGCTTGTGTGAAAAGAGTCAGGCGGTGTCCAGCAGCGCGATGAGTAAACGAGGAGAAAATAGCGTGAATGGGGAGTTGAAAGTAGTGCAGTTCGGAAAAGAGCTCTTCACGGGTTACGCGTGGGCGATAGGGAAAGGGTGTGGATGATTGCGAGTGAATATGTGTATGAGAGGAAAATGGATACGATGAGGATGATGAGGATGATATGGAGGAAGAGAGAAGTGACGATGAGGATAGCGGAGATAACGGCGATGCAACGCTGCTACTATTGCTGCCATTCCTGTCTGTATGCCCGCTATCGCTACTGTTCGCTACATTCCATACTCCTCCACATACACACTTTGCCTCTTCTTCTTTCCACGACAGCTTTCCGGTGCGATAGAATTCTAGGATATAATAAAAGGCATGCCCGTTCCTATCTATAAAGTACTCGTTATCGTCTGTTTTGTGTAGGAGAGATAGATTACGATCTGCGAACATTGTACCAAGGAGAGTATTAGGGTATGCGGTTAACGTTGAACGGTAGGTTTCATACTGAAGCCGTTGGAGTAGGGGGATTATAGGTATTGTTGTTAGTATTATGTATATATGGTTTTGTTATATTTATATTATATTACATTACATTATCAGCTTGCTCTTTTTTTCGCATTGCCTTGTCATTTCGTCTTCCCCCTTTTTCCTTCTCTTCGTGCTCACCTTAATCCCTCCAACGTTGAGTATGATTCTCTTGTTATGTTTGATATTGATTTTACTGTCTTGAATGACATCGTATTTTCTCTCCTTTATCTCTATCATTATGATATCCGATTATTCTGTACAGTGATTCGACTTGGTTCTGCAGGAGCGAATGCGACTTGCTTATAAAGGGGAGTTTTTGAATCAAACTTTATTCTGTTGATTCATGTGAATAAACAGTATAAATTATACAGAGATAATGGGAGTCATAACACATACTCCATTAATTTGGTTGGTACCGTTCGAGTCACATTCGAGTCACATTTTCGGATTGCACTGAACTTTGATCGCCAGTATGTAGAAATAAACATAGAAATCCGAACGTTAATTGCATGTATGGATCTCCTTAGTACTTATTGTATAAATGATTGAACTATTCAGGAGCTCGATTTTGTCTTCGTTTTACGCCGAGACTGCAATCACCTGATGCCGTTCGGCAAAAACAGTATAGCGAGGATAACATTTTCACGTTCATTTATTTGTTCCGATTTTTCCTATATTAATGGAGTGACATGCGTGAGAATTATTCAAACGGTTGTCCGTAACACGGGTCTGCTAATACTAAGGGAGTGATTGTGTATGCATGCCTGATACTGCAACAAAAATACCAAACTGAGCATAATGACCCTAAAAAGGGGCCAGTTAATATACGACTCACAATTTCTTTTTTTTGTTCTATTCTTTGTCAAGAGACAATTGTGTATGATAGCATCGCACTTTTAATGAGACTTTTTCGCTAGTGGGAAGTCTCTGAACCCTAAAAACAACGAGCAATCGTCATACAATTCGCTTGAATTGATTCATATTGTTAATGGGTTACGCCAGACTCTTATGTGGCAGCTACTGTAGCACATTCTAAAGAGGGAATGACGACAAACCTACAAGGACTAGCCTGTTCGTGACCAACTGGGAGCTTTGACATTAGGAAAGCATACAAATACAGCATAGTAAGAATTATTATTGTGTAACTATATGTGTTACGTAACTTTTGGATAGCGAGTTATATCTGAAAGTTCTATCTGACTAATAGCAGATGAAACTTCCAAGAAAATTTTGAAACCATTTTTTCCAACTGGCCTTACTTTAAAGGCGTGAATTTTCAAAATGCATAGTCGCAAGTAATAACAATCATCTGCATTGAAGTGTGACCGATAGGAAATGTGAGCGAACTGATGTTACGCTGTATGAAGAAATGAGAGAGAACTATTATCGTTTTCTTTTTAATTTAATATTTATCCGAGTTTCCCGCCTGAAAATCGACATTCGGTATGCAATGACAAAGCTCTATTCTCCAAGTCTAAATTATAATTAGCCACATTTGAAGAGAGGATGTGAGGGCATCTTATGTTGACATGAGATTAACCTTTGACATTCCACGCAGTGAGTCCCTTTATAGATGTTTGGATATCAAATAATGTATGCGAGTCGACGCGGAGATATATGTTTACGAAAAGTGATAGCCAAAGTCACAAGCGAGTCAAAAATTCAAAATTCAGGTGAATCGTCATGAGGATGCAATTGGGTATACTGTAACGTACGACTTCTCTCCAATAGCTTGTTTCTACGTAGCTCTAAATTATTATTGTTGCATGATCAACCCTTTAAGTGCGCCTGTAGCCTCAACAAGTCCGGTTTTTTTGTTCTGGTTCAGTAAACATGTTATTCACTGAAAATCATGCCAAACTTGGGAAAACCGTCAGGCACTATGATGTAAAAGGTTTGACAAAATATTTAATTATTTCTGACCGGTTTCATTATTGGACTGTTTATTTTATTATCATTACCGTTACGTAATATATACGATTTAGAACTGTAGCTTTTCGTTAATTGTTAGAAATATGGATACATGACGTTAATTAAATAGTTCCTGCCGATTACTATTACCGTATTCCTCCGACATGTATACCCCCCTCCCCCCCGTGAACTACCCTGCAGCATTTTTGAACGCCAAATTTTGATATATACCCGGGTATTAGTTATAATATGTGAGTTGTACGCTACTAACAACGTGCCAATAAAAACAACCAAATATTATCGCCTCCGACTTTTTCATTACTTCGGAATCAACGAGGCCACATACTAGGTCAAGACATGAGACCCGGGAGACATAAGAAAAGTTACTATTAAGCAATTTCGAATTTTATAACAATATCTAATAATGCGTTAATCGTGACCAATCATTATGGAATTATCTGCAGCCAATAAAAGTTTAAATAAACAAATTGAGACATGTACCCCCACCCTAATGAACAAGGGAAATACTTATTAGCTAGACTTTATAGTCTTTATTAATGTTTTTACATTGCGGTTACAAATTATGGCGCTAAAAAACAACAAGAATTTGTTGTGAACGTGGTAAGCGGAATACGAGAATTCGCCTCGTTACCACTTCATGATCGATGTGGTAAACAAAGATGTGACAGTCGATGCCACAAACCAGTGAAGAATAAGATTAGTATTGACGTTGCTCTAGTTATGTACCCTTAGTGAGAAGAAGAAGAAAAACATAATAATAAAGGCAGTCTACGGTAATGATGATCGCAAGGCTACTATTACAGTGTGTCCTATGTTACATGCTTGCAGCAGCGACAGTTGTTGGTAAATTGTTGATTGAGATAAGCGTCAGTTTTGGTGACTTATATGGTGACGGGGTTATACACGACATATATATTACCTATTACTATATGGTGCGTCAAGTTCAGTATTGATTTCACGGTGATTGCATTGCTCGTTATGCCTTAATCGCAAATGTGGGGGTGGTCGGCGACGTTTGAGACGGGAGTGTATAAAGACCCATGTGTTATTCTTGAACATCTTTGTGAGCTGGCTTTAAATATCACAATCATGCAAATTGTACTGTAATACTGAGGGGGAAAAGCTCAAATTATGGGTAGACTTTTATTTTATTTATTTACACATATATATTTTTAATTTTAGTCACAAGATTATATCGATTAAACTACTTGTAGTAAGTTGGAATTTAGCAAAAATTGAATAAACTAATCAAGCCCTGAAAGTCGAAAGAGATGAATTGGTTTAACTTTAACCAGTTCGTGCTTTCTTCCTAGTGGGTGAATGTATCATCCGTGGGTCATTTTTGATCTCATTATTATCATCCCACGGATAGTCTTGTATTGATTCCGAACTTTCGGATAATAAAAACTAATAACGGAAATGTTAGCTTCATATTAATATATATGGGCCTTCTCAAATTTGGGAAATCGATGATAAAATGGAAGTTATTTGGTGAGGGTATCAAGGGGCATCCCTAAATTGGAAATTGTTTATTTTTCATATGAACATAATTCAAACTTTTGCCTGACATCTCATGATCGATGTGATCTGACGAGAGCAGTACATGGGATAGAACATATTAACTTGAGTCAATAAATTTTTTTTTGCAATGCCCAAGAAGCAAAAAAACCTTGGATCCTTTATTATACAAACACCCACAACGTATGCGGGGAGGGTATCCAGAATGGCTTCAATAAATCGTTCAGTAAAATATGCAACTGATCCTTGGCTAACACCAAACATTTGTTCTAGTTGGCGATATCCCAGATGATTTGCTAATCGTTGAATCACAATGCCAACTTGAATTTCAGTAGGAGTTTGAGGTGGATAAATAGTTAGGATGTTGTTGTAGGATACTAAGCAGTCGATTGAACGTAGATCGCAAAATGCGAAAATGAGATTTAAAACTATTATACTCGCTCTCGTTATTAAAATATGAAAATATGTCTGTCCAATAAGCCATTGTTTTGGCCAAAGTAAACGAGGTGTACGATTAATCCTTGACATTAAAATGCTAATTCTATATCAATTAATCTTGCATCAAATTCTTGTTTAGATTTTATTACATCTGTTACTATGAAGGCAATAAGTCTTTCCGGCTGATAGATAACATTATCATTAACAGTATAACAGTCTCATATGGAAGGTCGTTATTTATGCGCGTATGCCACATATGAATTTTATTACATTTATCTGCATAAAGGTAAATATGGTATTACTCTATTTAGAAAGCTGTTGAGAGCTGATGCCCCTACTTTGTACGACTTCCAAATTTGATCGGGGCATCAAAGCTATTGAGAAGGCCCTAATACTAAATCTGATAAATTAATTAGGGCACTGGCCAAAATGTCATCCCATTCTTCCACCATAATTCTCTTCCAACTTAATAATTTTTTGGCATGTACTTTTTTAAACCAACTCCCAGAGGTGTTTAAAATTCAACCCATAGTTTTCTTAGACATTTTCTTTAAAGGAGTATTTAGCCATGTGATTAGTGTGTTTTAAAAATGATGTTCTGTTAAAAGTTCCGTTTTCTCCCAACATTGTGTTTACTTCTGGAAGATGTTTTTCTAATATTTTAATGCAGAGTTTACTATCCATTAATGACATGATTTGGACTCAAATTGGGTGAGTTATATATGTACATACCAAATTTTTTTTCCCTTGACGCTACATGCCCTGTAATTATTCTGTGGGCTGTTAACTGACCGTAAGTATGAAAGCTTAAACGTTGCTCGATAGCGTGGGACCACGCTAATAGTAATCACTATCCCTGTCGGAAGATAGAACATGAAAAAGGAAATTATCACATCAATCAATAATAGTTCGACGAACAAGCGTTTTTCTTGTGAGCTATTGTCATTATTATGATTAATTCTCAATTCAATATTGCTTCTCTTTGTCGCGTCACAATTCCTTTATTCCGCTTGTACGGACAATCATAACTGCTCATAGAACTGTACCATAAAAACATCAACGAGCTAAGGGTGGAGGTTCAGCTGGCTGCATTAGATTTCTGGCGGTTCGGGACAATTATATCGTTATAAGAATCATCGGTAAACCTTACTTACTCCATTATACAGATATGTCTGCCTTATGGCTTGTGATAATCGGCAAGGATTCTGGGGGGGTATAGATTTGACTTACTCGCATTAGACGTCAGGAATTGCAAGGGGTCCGTATTATTTCATCGACAATCATTTCACGACAGTACATTTCGCCGACAATTAACTACCAAAAAAGGATAACTTCGAAATAATGTTGGTGAAGATTTGTCGGTGAAGATTTGTCGGTGAAATGATTGCCGGTGAA
The DNA here is from genome assembly GCA_910592345.1 of Paraglomus brasilianum. Taxonomy (NCBI): domain Eukaryota; kingdom Fungi; phylum Glomeromycota; class Glomeromycetes; order Paraglomerales; family Paraglomeraceae; genus Paraglomus; species Paraglomus brasilianum. The sequence continues at coordinate 45,675 of CAJVPI010000148.1, forward strand.
ATGATTGTCGACGAAATGATTGCCTCCCTTTGCAAAGTATGCATCACACAAATATCCATTTTCATAGATCAGCCTCATATGTTGGATGTTATTAGACAGAAAGGGATGACGGTAAAGGAACTTGAAAGTTTATCGCAAACATTTTAAACATTAGCGACTGGATACTTTATATAACTGTAAAGATAACGGACAGATTTGAACCATTGTATGATTATGACAACGTTAGTAAATATGACGACAGCCAAGTCTTGCAGTTCTGAATAGTAATGATTACTTTTTAGACAAGCCAAGCGAAATTCAAATGCACAAAAAAAAAACACTTGACTTCGGAAAAAGATAGCAGCGAAATACTCAAGTGACCTTGTAAACTTGTCCTAAGCAGAATCTTCTTCACAAACAAGTCCTTTCGTCTATACTTTATCAAGTTCACTGGTTCTTACGATGTACTATTCGAAGAAAACTATAGTTTTTGTCTTAGACAGGAGAATCCTTTTCGAAAAACTTTACATTTCAAAACCGTAAGTATGCCGTTATGTAGTGCTCAAAAAGAGCTTTCAGACAAGCCAAAAAATTTTGGATATTAATATAGATGATGTGGCAGAAAAGTAGTATAAAAGATATTGTATAGTGATTGCTTTATCGAAAGTGCTGTCTTCTTTTCTCCCGTTCAACTTTTTGACATGAACACGTTCTATAATCTTTTATTCGGAAACTAAAGATGTGGAATAATGTGTCGGAAACTTGCGACATGTAAAAATTTTATGGGTAAGGGGGGTGAGGAAATGTTTACACAAATGAATCCTGCCATACAAACAATCTCTGTGTGTTTACAATAGTAAGTATATTAATTTATAATATATGCAATATAATTATAAAAGTTTATATTATAATAATAGAACATTAAATTCATTCCGTTGAACAAAATCAGCACATGACCCCCTTTTTTTTTTTTGAGTTTATATTCGAGTTTTGGATTTCTTTATTGGGCCACATGGCGGTATTCTGCTAAACTTCAATCGAATATAAACCATCTATTGAGTAAGGCATATAAATACGAGTACACGAAATCTCAATCATTAAAATCAAAGACTTCATTCTCAATCAAGTCAGAATATAATATAATATTTTCGTCCTGCACTCTCCTCCGAATAACGTTGATATAATGAGCGAGCCGAATAATGTGAACAACGATCATGTCAGACCTTTTACCAACGTCTGTCAATCATCTTACCCAGATGACTTTAATTTTGATGACGCCAATCCTCCAATTCACCAATATCATACTCAAAGTTACCTTCCTTCTACCTCCCTTTCTCTCTCCGATAATGTCGATATGTCTATTACTATGAATACTATGGACTGCAGAAATACCACCGGAAATTATACAGGCGATGCATCATGCAATCCCTCGGATTCGTATTATACCCACATTAATGGACGGTTGAATTCACCGAATCTCGATCAAGCCGAATCCCACGCAAACAGCTCTTGTCCGCTCCCAGTACCTTTTCAAACAGTCTGTGACCCTTATTTCGATACGATGAACGACGGTCCGACAGGTAATTTTCAACATCTCGGTACTAATTCATCCATCTCATACATTCTTACGCACGAGCCCACAAACTCCGGATATGTTTTTATGAAAGTAGAGTATACTCAATTAGGCAGGATATCAGCTGCTGATATTGACAAAATATTAGCCCTAACTCAAATGTGAGAAATAATTCATGCATGTTTGACGATAATGCATGTATCAAATGACAGGGGTTTCTTGATGGGGAGGTTCATATCAATATTAGAAAGTATCAATGTTTTAACTTTTCGGTGTTCAAACATATATGTGCTCAATAAAGAACCCGAGATCTCAATGGTTTAACTTTATAAAGTTTATAAAGACCACGAAAACTCAATGTTTTAACTTTTGAACAGTGTAAAGTCAGTGATTGTTTTCTTTTGTAGATGCTTCCTCTCAATAATAGTTACTTTGATGCTCGGACTGTTGACTGACCACAAGTATTATCGTCCCTGGTACACAAGTAATACAAATACAGCTTAGCATTTGCTTGTGAGCTATTGTTATTATTATGATTTCAATATTGCTTCTTTGTTTCGTTTGTACGGACAATTACAACTATTCATATCGAACAACGCTAAACTATATTCGTCTACTTTTTTATTTTCCCTTAGTTCTCCAACATTCTGTTCAAAGAAGACATATGGTCGGTGACTAGAGTTTCTATCTGTTCCTAAACTACAACTCTTCGCAGTTATGGTTCTGCACGTGACTTAATGCCAAAAATTTCTGTACCACTGCATCAAATTAAACTTTCGTCCATTGCTTTTGTTTCACAGATTCGCTATAGATGATAGGACGGGCTTGAAATATAGGAAGAACGTAAGTTGTATGGAATGTTGAAGAAAAAGACAACATATAAGAAGTGTTGGGAAATTACCTAATTCCAGAATCGTAATAATTCATTGCATTCCATTCGATCTAATATGTTTGTGTCAGTTATTGTCTCATATATTAAAGGTACCGACGTCGTCAGAAACGCTAACAGCATCATTCGTGCCACAGCCAAAACCATTGCAAAGTCTGGTCAAGTTCAAAGAAAGGAAATCAATGATCGGGTGAAAGATTGTGGTTTCATGTGAGGAACACATTGCTTCCTTCTCCTATACTCGTCAATATGTCTAGCACTTGGACAAGAAACTCTCCATCCTTTGCGCACAGCTTGCCGAGCGCACCGAACAGTTGAACGAAGCTCAAAAACAATTATTATAACGAAAATCACGAGGGAAGAAAGACATGTAACGTCAGGGACTGAGAGTCAACCAGCTTCACCTTCGATCACGAATGAGGGGATAATGCGTCATATTGTAAGTTCTTTATAGCGAGGGGGGACTAACGGTTTGAAGAGTTGGGGTTTTTGTTGCTAGTTTTCAAATATACACTGACACAAATTTGCGTTGTACTCGCGCGTTATTTATGGACTCTACTTCATTATTGTTGTTCCAGCTTCGCTTTCGAACCTTCTTTCAGATACGGAACCAAAATCGGTCTCTTATCAAGAGCGTGAAAAAGAACAAGCATTAAAGATTCTGAACTTTTGAAGCTACGGTGCTCGAAAAACAAGAGAAAGTATTAAAAGAGATTAAGAGAATGGATCGGGATGGAAAAGAGACAAGGCATGAGTATTGAGTATTTGAAGAACGTTGTCTTGAAGTTTCTGGAGAGCAGTGCTGGAGAACGGGAGGTAAGAGAAG